>RJWM01001035.1:0-173314 GCA_004363535.1 Dasyprocta punctata
AACCCAACAAGCATAGAGCATAGAGTACACACTTAAATGACCGCTCAAGAATCATCCAAGTTTATTTTTATTTGATCATACGTGCATGGTAACCCTAAAAAGCAGAACATTTATCTATATTTGAGTAAGCTATTTACACATACAACCTACAAATTTATAAATAGGCTAAAAGGAAAATAAGCTTTCTGAAAGTATTTACACTGATTACATCGTTACATTTTTAATTCAGGATGATGTGACACCCATCTTCTTCTTGGTCTGCAATGACAAGATACTTGGAAGACTGAGTGTCTGAGCTGTCTCTGAGTCCTATCAATTATAAAGGAATTTGGACATGCGCAGAGAAGCTCCTGATTTGAATCCACAAATGCTGAAATAATATCCCATGAGGTAGCGTGGGGCTCATCTACTATCTTACTTTTGTTTTTAAACTGTACTAACGAAGCTCATTCTATTTGCAGTCTCTTTAAATTTCTGCAATTTGATGGTCGCTTAATTTTCCCAAGCATCACTCTTCTAGAACCCATGAATAAAAAACCAGTCCCAGAAAATCTTCCTTGATGGCGGAATTAAAAAGCAATCATCCCCTCCTCTATAAAAAGCAACATTTTGTTTTACCCTATGGCACCTAACCTTCTTTACCTCTGCTCTGATCAATTTACCTAACATTATCTCTGTTAATGTTTTGCAAGACTTTTTAAAGAACTGGTCTCTAGCTTATGCTGGTTGACACTGTCATAAAAAAACAATTTATACAAACTATGCTTCCAATATGTATCCAATTTTAAGTAATTCTTATTGCATTTAGAAGTCATTCCACGTCCTCTAATCTCTATGAGAGCAGCCATTTCTATCTAGCCATTCGATACCTTAATCTGAAAGCTCCCCAAGCTTGTAGGTATACACCAGCTTCACAGTTTCACAGTTGACTATGGAGATCTGCTGATGGCGTCACCATTTTTTGAAAGGAAACAAAGACTAAGGATTTTTGAAACCAGATTCGGTGGACATGATCCAGTTTGATCCAATCATTTACTAGATGGGTAACTTAGGGCAAATGACCCAACATATCTTAGGCTCCCTTCTTCTCTGTAAAGTGGATTCAAAGATAGCAATTATGCCAAAGAGTTACTGTATTAAATAAATGACTATAAAGAGGAGAGGTTGGCCAACAGTGTTTCTCAAACGACGGCTGTATTCACCTCCTCTTCCAGTTACCTAAAAACACTAAGTCACCTGCTCAGATAACCTGTGTTAAATATGGAAGATTTTACATTTGGCACAGCTACAGAAATTATTTCCTTTGTTTATTATGTCCTGTTTTGGTATCCTTGCTATCACTGATAGACTAAGGGATTAAAAACTGATTAATCTTCCTTATTCCAAGCCTACACAATTAGCCCTCTTCCAAACCATCCTATGTAAAATGATGCATTAATTTTATTAAAGGTTTCGTCAAGTTATCATTGGCCCAAAACCTAGGACCGTTCCCAATTTCCTTCTAAAATAAAAATTGTCAAATAAGCATTTAAGGAAATTCTCCAAACCCATATGTCAGGTCTTAGCCTCCCAAATTGTACCACACATAATTTTCCCTCAAGCTACTTCCTCTCTGTGAGGCTGTCCTCCATACTATCAAGTTTTCCTGTGAAAAGCTTAGTGTGTTTTCTAAAACAAGCTCAGAAAAATATTTCATAACAACTTTTTTTTCTCAATTGAATGTGATCTGTTCCTCTCTAAACACACCAAGTTGGTTTCCTCTCCTCTTACTGCCTCACTTGTACCATGACTGCTTGTCGTATCACCTGTAACTGGCTGTATGATATTTGAGAGCAAGGAGTCTGTTTTACTAATCTTCATACTTTTCATATGGTATCATATTTTCTGAAATCCAGTAGGTGCTAAATTAGTATTTACAGGATGACAAGAAAGTCAGAGACTAGTGTTTCAGGAATTGATTCTACAAAGCTATCCTTATCTTTTTAAATTTCTACTTATTTTAAGCCAAGATTAGTTTATTTTATTATATCTTCATTCTTGGAAAATAAACCCTCAAGCTAGGTGAGCTTCATCATATTTCAGTCCGAGCATACACAACATGCACTCAAATCCTACAAACAGAAGCATATTTAGTTGAAATTTCACCAACAATGAGCTACAGTTAATCTCTATTCTTGTAAAAGAACTTTTTATATATCAATATGACACTTGGAAAAACAAGTGAAAACATATGAGGTATATAGAGAATAGTTTTCTTCTTTAATACTTGATTTTCATTCCTAAAATAAACTTTGTAAAATGCCCTGAACAAACTAAAATAAATTCAAGTATATCAAAAAGGAGTTTGGGTGCCAAACATTTCGCTGAATACCTGTTGGCTTTAATTTCATGTGATTACTAAGATATATTTCCTTTTAAGACACTTCTTAGACACAGCTAAATCCCTGTGTATTTAGAATCTTGTAAGACTCATTTCAGGACATTATACTATTGGAATACACACTAAGCATCAAGGTGACCAAGGAATCTACCTTTCAACTGTAAAATAGATACCTCACAGATCCTCTGTTCAAGCTTCAGAAATGCATTTATTCAAACCATCATAGTTATTAACTTTTTCCCCTGTAATGATGTTTAAAGAAAATGTTAGGGTTTCTATTTCATAACTACCACTGTGAGGCAATTCTAACTAATGAGTGTCAAGAAATGATACAGTTTTCCTGTTTCCCAGGAGTATATATACAAAGCTGGGTGAAGGGACCTACACTTGCCAATAAACACACTTCCGCATCATCCCACAGAGAAGTCTAATTATAGGGACACTAATTCTAACCATTTAAAATTGCAAGCAAGATGCAATTATTTAACTACAAATCTATTCAACACTGTGCTATTTATCATAGCAAAAACTGCAAGTATATGTCCAACAAGAAGGAATCAATCAACAACTTCTCTAGGACAACTAGTACAACACACAAAATACTAGGAAGTCAATCAAAGTGATGATGCACATTACACGCTGCTATGGAAAAAGATGTGTAATTATAAAGTGAAACCAAAAGCTGCTTAATAATAGACATATAAACCCATGTTTGGAGTCTGTATGTTTCTGTATATGTGTATGACAGTGGACCTGTGTGTTTACTGTCACCAAAGGATACAAATTTTTATTATACATTTTCTTGCTTTTGCTTATATTTTTCAAAACTATCTAAAAGGAACATACACTTTTAATGGGAAAGAAAATACCAAGAAGTGTTAATTTAAGACATTTTTTTCTCTTTTCCTAGACTCTTTCCAATATTTTCCCTCCACTTTATCACCAGCCCCACCCTAGAGGCCCACCCCTCTCCTGAAAACCACAAGATGAAAGTGGAAATACAGTCACTGTCATCATGACCACCCATACTTCAAAACAGTCATCTATGAATAATGAGACATTAACTCTGAAGAAACATAAAGAACAAAGATAGGTTTATAGTTTTCAGATTTCGGGGAGATGAAGCTGAATTATTCACATCCATTAAACAGAGTTTGAATGATTCACAGCCAACTTTATTTTTATAATTGTAATGAAACAGCTGGGATTAGAATCTATTCATGGTCTCATAAGAAATTTGCACCCCACCTACTAAAATTAGTCCCTGCATCCAAAATTCTGATTTGAACATCTGACTGTGAACGCAACAGGCATCATCACTCAATGCCCAGAAACTGAGGAAACAGATTTCAAGCATGTCACGTTCTCACCAGAATTGTTCAATTTCTCACTGTGCATACTTCCCTTTATCTTCATTCATAAGCGGCCCCCTAACAATACAATCCTTGGCAACAGGGTCATTTCCAAAGAATGAGCTTTCTTATATAAGCCAGGCCCAAAGAATGTAATTTTTGAAGATTTCAGACTGTGTGTGTGACAATTATTTATAACCTATGGGTTCTTAGCCATTTAGGAAAAGTCACATTTAAGAACTTGTTCTTCAAATGTATGGTACCTCTCTGCACGCCAGTATCGCTGAGTTTAAAATAAAAGGTATTGGTCTTAAAGCTGACTTGGGTATGAATTCACACATCTGAATGTTTAAGGTTTTACACGAAAGTTACTTGGCTCCAGAATTTGCAATTTAAAAGAGATTTGAGGGCTGGGGATATAGCTCAGCAGCAAAAGTGCCTGCCTGGCAAGCGCAAGGTCCTAAGTTCAATTTCCGGTACAAAAATAAATAAATAAAAAGTGAAAAATCAAACAGAGATTTGAGCAAGGGCATAGTCTGCCTATAATTTTCCAATGCAGGAAGCAGTGCGGGAGGACTGAGTGACTCAGCCAGGGTCACACAGCGAGTTAGTCACAAAGCGAATCCAGAACACAAACCCCCCTTTCCTCCAATCCAGTGCACTTTCCACTGTGTCACAGGGATGAGTCAAAAGAAAACATAAAACCTAATTCTACCCGGAAAATAAAATCCAGTCATGTCAGAACCACAGCCAACGTTAAGCTGGAGCACAGCCACTTCCAAAGCCAACTGCAAACTCAGAGCGCCAGGCACAACACCAAAAAGGAACTCAATTAAATATTCAAATTCCGTAGGAATTTGGGGCAAGCTCTGAAATAAATTAATAGGTAGATGGATAGATAGATAGACAGATAGATATAGATAGGAAAGAAGGAAAAAAAGAATAGAAGAGGAGAGGAGAGGAGAGGAGAGGAGAGGAGAGGAGAGGAGAGGAGAGGAGAGGAGAAGAGAAGAGAAGAGAAGAGAAGAGAAGAGAAGAGAAGAGAAGAGAAGAGAAGAGAAGAGAAGAGAAGAGAAGAGGAAAAGATAGATCCTGTATTCACATGGCATAAAGTTATCAGACACACCAAGGTAGACCATAGACAGCATACGCAAAAAGTTCACATTTCAAAATTCTCAAACTTTCTTTGAATTAGTTATATAATTCACACAAAGTAGATGGATTTTCCTAAACTTATCTGGAAAATTTAGGGCTGTAAATTAGATATCAGGAAGAATAAGGTAAGTCAAGCGTGCCTGTATCCTAATACAAAACGCAAACCGCTGTCAATTATACCTGACTCGCAAAACAATCATGCTAAAAAAAAGTAGGTAAAAGTTTTGTTCATTTTTGAGTGCATTAAGAAAGAACTTTCCAAAGTCACACATTCTGCTTTTTCTCTTGAAAAGCAAATAATTACTTTTAAGTAAAGTATCTTTCCTCAAAGTAGTATTTATAAACTGTTAGACTTCCATAGGCAAGCCTTCTTTAACTTGCCTAGTTCCAAGGTATATAAGTGATATCATACATAGTTTCGTAAGTGGATGGTTAAGAATGGCCTAAACCTCAGTATTTTTAGCATGCAGTTAGCACAAATGCAATGTTTTTTGAGAAAATACTCTTGTTTCTGTGCTTTCAAAAAAGCTTCATTAAAAAACAGTAAAAAACGTTCTATTTGATATGATGAAGTATTATGGAAAATTACTTTCTAACAGAAGATACATGCATGTGCAGCCTATGAAAATAAAGGTCATTAAGTGAAAATAAAAATCACTAAAGAAAAATATATAAAACACCTTTTCTCCTCTCATACCTCTCAAAGTCAACCACAATACTGATTTACCCAGAACATACCCCAGAAGGGAAAAAATTTTACAACTACATTAAGAAATTCAGGGTAGCAAGGATGTTACCTATAGAGAAAAAAATAAAAAAATTAAAAAAAAAGAAAGAAATTTCTCTCTGAAAAAAGGCAACTGTATGACGATCTGCTTTCAATTAAAACACTTCAATCAACTCTTCTCAGGAAAATGAATGCTGCTTGAAAATGAATTTCTCTAAGAATGTGACAAATTTAATATTAAATAAGCATATTAAACAATATATCTGGCTGTTTGTCATGTATTATAGTGCATATGTATGATGAGAAACAGCTCTTAGCAATTATTATTTGTTTTCCTCTGAATCCTTTACATCGCCATTAAGTAAGTTAATTACAATTTAACAGTTGACCCTTAAATACTTTTGAGTCCTATTCCCCATGCATTTTTCATGTATTGATTTATTTTGCATCTTAAAAATTACTTTTTAAAGGACAGTGACTTGGACATTACCATTAGATAATAGTCACATATTTGCTGTTACAAATGACTGTAATTATACTACAAGAAATTACCCCAAAGAAATGGTAAAGCCAAAGGACAACATGTACAAGAAAGTTTGTCAATGTGTTTTTTATCACTACAAATTGGAAGTAGCGCAAAGGCTCACCAATAGGGGATGTTCAACATACTATGACATAACTATATATGACGATGTGGTGCTAAAATAAATACTATCAATTATCTTTAGATGGGAAAACATGTCCACAATATATTGTTAAATTAAAAAAGAAAGTCATAAACAGTGAGGTACATAATAATTTAGCCAAATAAATATATATATTTCAGTGCATGGAAAAGATACAGCAGATGTCAAAATACGAACACAAAAATACTTGTGGAATACTTGGAATCTATTAGTGGTTTTTCTTTTCTTTAGTGCCCTGTAGTGTCTACCTCTTTCACAACAAGTGTGCATCACTTGCGTAATTCCAAAGTGCTACTTTTCCATTTTGTACCTACACACGTAAAAACACGTGCACTTAGATGAAACAAATTAACCCTGAAATTGCAGGAAGTCATCCAAGCGTTTATTAGCAAATCACAGCGAGTTAAAGCAGGAGGCTACACAATTGTTAAAAGGAGGCTCAATGGAGCCAGCTGGCTAGGGTTACAACTTCATCTCTCACTTTTTATAGACTACAACCTCAGGCAAATTAATCTCTCTGCCTCAGTTTCCTCATCTAAATAAAGAGCATAATAACAGTTTCAATCTCAAAGAGTTTTAATGAGGATGAAAGGGGTTAATCTAGTAATAAATTCATGGAAAGCAACAAACTTTTTATCCCAGAAATTGAACTGCTGAATGACACAGCAATCAGTTCTAAACATCTATCCATTTATACCAACACTTCATTTGGGAGTGCTTTCCCTTGCAATCTTGAAAGTTTTACCTTTACTGAGAATTCAAATTTGATTGCTACAAAGGTAATCTGATATTACCCAATACATGAGTAGCTAAATTTAGTAAATACTATGAGAACAGATTCTCTTATGAGCCTTTAATCTAGCCAGGCTTTTCTTTTTTCTATCATGATCAAATAGAAGTCTTGAATATAGAATTTTAAACTAAACCACAGGCAAATGCAATTGAATAAGTCACACTGCCATGGATTTATTTTCTCCACCCAAAATACCTATTTCACCCCAAATTTTAAAAATATTTCATTCATATCTACATTCGGATAAAAGTTTTGTTTATAATTACTATCATCCTTTTATAAAATATTATCTGAATTAATCATATTTTTTCAAAATATATTTAAATACCCTTAGCACTTTTCCTGGCTAACCACGATGTTACACGTAAGAACATTTTCAGGGCATGAAAGAGTTTATCCCTCTCTTAATTAACATGCCCAAATTAAATCAGCCACACTGAGAAACCATCTCTTTAAAGAGGCAAGCTCACAGGTAAAATTACATTGGAGAGGCACTGATCATTCTGCCTTGAGAAATGACGGCAATCACTCAATTCACCATGTGTCCTGTCCTCAGAGACTCTTCCGCATCATTCCTAAGCTCTGACAATAGAAACAAAATATGGGATAAAACCTTATCTCTTCCAAAATATAATTCATACTTCAAACCCCATTCCACTTATAAAATGAAGTTAATTATAAATATCTTTAAATGATAAAGCTCCTCCAACAGAAGGAAAGACGTTTGCGCATCCCTGGAATGATTCCCAGCTCCCTGTGTGATAACCTAACCAGGTGCGCCAGTACCCAGCTTCCAGTTGCCTCAAGTTAACCTGTAGACCACTCTAAGAATTAACATCCTGGCCTATAAAACGATTCTTGCACAAAGTCTACAGGAAAAGAGGATGAAAGACTAGGATGATGAAGACAAGATTTACATTTTTTGTGGCTACCAAAACAAATTCTTTGATTAAAAAAAAAAGTTTGTGGATATTTTAGGTAACCAACATATGAAATCCATCCATCGGACTGCTCTCCACCAGCAAAACGTTTGATTCACATAAGGACTGTGTATCTCAGGACCGGCAAGAGTTCTGAATCAGTTTGCACCTGTGTTTTGAAACACGGACCACGTCCTGAATACACTTCCCTCCCAACATCTGAAGCTTATTCATGGGTTCCTTTGTGTGCCTGGGTATCTCCTGACTCAGGCGGTCTGTGAAATAAAGAAGCCACACAAAGATATTTCTACAGGAAGTAATTAACAGATACTGCTCTCAAGGATACCATTTCACAGGGACTACAAACCTACAGCCCAATTCACTAGATATATCTGCTTCCTCTGCCTCAGAAACCCAGGCCAGCAGAACTATGCCAGACCTCACAAATAGTCTAGGTTACCACACAAAGGAGCGAAAAGAGTGCTGCTAAAAAATGCGCAGGCCAATGCAGCCAACTTACAAAACGAAATTAGGTTACCAGTAAATCGCCATTAATCAGTAAAAATCAATTGCTGCACAAGGAAAAACCTTATCAACAGAGTTTAAGATTACTTTCAGAGCTAGTGATTAAAAGGGTGAATACTTTTGATTTTTCAACTGGGTTTGCTACTGCATGCCTGTAATCCCAGCACTCTGGGAGGTGACAGAAAAAGGATCAAAAATGCAAAAGCCCAGCAATTTATCAAGACTCAATCTTAGGGAAAAGATTAAAAATTTAAAAATATTCTTTTAAAAAAATGGGAGCACTGGGGATGTCAATCAGTGTCAAGGCTCTGGGTTCAATCCTCGATACAAAGAAAAAACAAAAAACACACTTCTGGCTTTTCCTGGGATAGTCTGCCCCTTTTGGTATTATTGTACATACACACATATAAAAAAAAGTCCAAAGTACTTCAGAAAAATGGTTATTTACGTAGACATTAGGTCAACACTATCTGCAGCATGACTTTAATTCTGCCTTTATCTACATTAAATATGAAGCAAACCAAGAAATCCCACTTTTCACTTGAGACCATCTTTAGTTTAAAAAGTTCCTGTGGTCCTCTGTCCACCGTTGTAAAGGCATTCAACACTGTTGTTGTCCGAATGTCTGTTTGGCTGCCAAGGGACTGTCCCCAAAGAACATTTTTGCATTTCAATAGACTGCCCAGTATCAACAATCTTTAAACTATAAATTTAACGCCTGCTAAAGAAAGCTGGAAATAGCACCTGCACTGTCCCATCTCAGTATCACATGTACAAAATGAACAGATAGCCGGACGCCTTTCACTTATCAAGCACTCTGCATCAGAGGGTCTCAGATGCCTGATAAACATTAATTAACTGAGATGCACGATACTCCTGTTCCGATGGCCGCAGTAGCATCCTCTGCGGGAGCCAGACGGACAGAGTTCCTGGGAGGCCTCGCTCTGACAGTCACTGGCTGAGCTCGGGTCTCCAGGCAGAACTTGGAACTAATTCCCATAGGGCCAGGGCTACACATCCCCCCTCAAAGCAAGCGGTGCACAGCTTAGAGGTCAAAACTGACAAAACTCCTACAAATACATTTAGACAAGCAACCAAAATCGGTTTCAAAAAGATTGATATTTTTTTTCCTCCAGGTGCATTGAAAAGAGTGGGCTACTTACCAAAGGGTTAGAGCCTCAGGAAGAATTTGAGTCCAGGAGTTAGCTGACTATGACACTGTTTTGACAAATGACATGGATTTCTTTACCTGAATGCTGATTTGCCATAAATTCCTCCTATTGATTCAACTGTAGGACCTTTTAGTAACAGATGAAAACTGCATTTGATACTTACAAAATTTTTGTGAGATTTAATGACCACTTATTTTGTCTCTCTTCATGTTTTTAATCAGGTGAACAATTAAGCTTTCTGTTATAAAATCCAATTGAAAAATTCTACTACAAGAATAAAATCCAGAATTTATCATCCAGCAGAAATAATAATAATAAAGTTACACTGGATATGAGTTTACCTAAAAATTAATATTTTGTATAAATGCATACTACAGAAAAAACAGTAAGAAAAAAGCCCAAAGTTAAGTGACTCCAGACTCCACTACTTAGTTTACAATGAAAAAGAAATACCTACTGGAAAATACAAAACTTAATTTTACTTTTAGCATAGTCCATGTTCAGTGGTAACATGTTAAATATGTAAGCCTCTTCACAGAGGCCTATTTCAATAAAAACACTCGGTTTTTAAAGTATTAAATTTTGGTGACCACTTTCAAGTGGCTAGTCATGTGTTATACGATCTATTCTAGAAGACTTAAAACAACATAAATCAAAGTTTTCGTAACAGCCTGGACTATTTCTAGCAAAGATTCTACAGGCTTTCATATTACTTCTTATTCAGAAATACGCAAAGGCTTTATAGAAATATTGAGTGGTCAGCGAGCATTACAGAGCCTAATTTGCATAAAGCAATTAATAAAATATAAAGCCTATGACAATGTGTTCTGTGTCACATTCAAAGCACAGTGGTCAACAGAGGTGACACATACAGCTTAAAATTTTTTATAACAAGATCGCTTTCACACTAGCACAAGGGAAAATATAGAGATATTTACTAAATGGAAACACATGTAAATAATCCTACATTTAATGCAAAACAAGGCACAAACAGTGACACACGCAAAAATGGAGAAAAGCACTAATGTTAGCTGTGGAAACATTTTGAAATATTAGCTCTTATCATTTTTAATATTTCTTTCCTCACTTTCAGGAGTACTGCAAACAGTCACCACTGAACCCAGTAAAACAATAACAAAAACAAAAACAAAACAGTATCAGAAAAACTATTATTCTGAAAGCAACACAGTAAGTTATGTTCTCTGCTATTCAGCCTACTCATTAAAGAACATTTCATTGCTTATCAGCATAGTATTAAACTATTTAATCAACATGTCCTTGTGGCATTTTTCCACACTTAATTCTTGATTTCAGTAGATAGATACTTTATTAATGTTATGCTGAATGTACTATTTAGTAAGAAACTTACTTAAAGTCTGATGCTTTCTATTTCTTATGACTATATTCCCAAATAAACATATCCACCAGCAAAGGAGTTATTTCAAATTCCATTCCACTATTTGAGTCAAATATAAACACTATACATTTATACAGACAACCGTATTTTATTCAAAATATGTAGATTGTACTTATATCATTTTATCATGCATTTATAAATTATTACAGGACACCATGCCACTAAACTAGACCTTTGCAACTACAAAATTTAAGGGTACTATTTTGCCGTTAGTAAACAACACAGGAATATATTGCTAGATTTTCCTGTATGATGGAGAGTGATAAGTTAAGACTGTATTTGCTATGGTAACTCAAAGATACCAATTTCCACCACCAAAGTAGAATTTGTGTCAAATTCACAATCAGAATGTTTCTTAATTTTCTCAGATGTGTTAAGAAGCTCCTTAGCTAGTATGTATGTCCTCAAAAATTTTAAATTCAGGGCCAGGGATGTGGTTCAACAGTGCAGAACCTGCCTAACAAGCGTGAGGCCCTGAGTTCAACTCCTAGAACCCAAAAAGGGAAAAAAAAAATAACAATTCAGTTATTAAGCTACATTTTGCATAATCAATCAAATCGGCTACTCTTCCTAGTCATAATGTCCAATAAAGCCAGTGATTTTTAAAAGCACTACTCAGATACAAAACGTGAATTTTAAAGACTCAAAGTTTACTGAAATTACAGAAGAATGACTCAGAACTTGCATAAAGCTGTGTACATTTATATTCCATTTTCTTGCTACTCTGAAATGTGGTAGATAGTGCATTTAGAGACTGTAAATCACAGGGTGTGTGGTGGGGAGATTAATGTTGAAGATTTCCTACTTCAGCAGCTACCGGGGAGGAATTGAAAAGACAGTTGAAATGGTGCAGCAGAAACTTAAAGACAGGGAATGACAAAGCAGAAGAACTGAAAACAACAATTTTTTTTTTTTTAGAAAAGTATCATCATCATCATCATCATCATCATCATCATCATCATCAGCCTCCTTAGAAAAGGTTAACTACATCGCTCAGGTTTTTACTTGGCTGTCTCTCCAGTTATTTAGTTCTTAAGGTACACAAAAGGTGACAGAAAAAGAGGTATGCTAAAAACAGTCAAAAAGAATCAAACAGTTTGGTGTGAAATGTAGACACCACTGATGAAGCCACGATGACCCTGGAAGGCAGCCGTGTCCCCCACTCTCAAGACAAAGTGTGAAAGTAACCAATGGTAGACCTCGTTCCTTACCGCCGGAAGCTTAGGTCTCATCCCAGACTTACAACCAGAAGCTGGGGTCTCCTGAGACCAGAAGGACAAGGGCAAGCTAAGAAACCAAATACTTGTAATTATACAAAGGCAGCTCCATAAAGCTATTTGAAGGAAGCTCACTGCACTGAACCCCCTCTTGAGAGGCACAGGAATGTTTTCTGCTTTCACCCCAGTTACTACTAATAAACCTGCTCCTTCCCTGCAGAAAGGGTTCTTCATTTCTTACAGGCGCCATCCCAACCTTTTTTCAGCTCCAGGTAATGGTTCCAGGCAGGAAGAGTAACAGCTTCTGTAATTTACTATGCCCCTCTAAGGGGCAGCCCTCAACTCCCCTCTGGAATACCTGAGCAGCACAGGTGGGCCTCAGAGAACCTGCAGGGAAGGAGAGCAAAGCAACCAACCAGACCTGGAGAAGAGCAACGCTTCTCTCCAGCCAGACCTCAGTGGTTTCCAACCAGCAGTCCACAGCACTGGGCTGCCTGGACTCTTCCTAACTGGTGTTGTGTGCAGGTGAGCTAGTTTCTGATTCCACTTGTGAAGCATGAACAAAGCTTCGAAATCACCGCCAAGCTCAAAACTTTCTCAGTACGAAGGTGAAAGACTGAAATTGTGGTGCCTTAGGCAAAACTCAAGTATCACTTACTGGGAACTTGTGAATTTTCAAAAACGAAATTATTTCCTGACAAGAGCTGGGTCTACACAGCTTGGAGAGAAGAAATGGAGGATGTTATCTTACCAGAAGGTTTTGTTCTATTTTTCAACCTGGAATATTGTCTTTCTCCCTAAAAAAGTCCTGATAGTATAAAACATGCAATATTCTTCTTTGGATGGTCTTTGTACCAATCACAGTTACATTTTTCTCATTATTCTCATGCTTCTTGGCAAATAAACAACCAACACAGTTCTTCACGCATGTCTATACTAAGGACTTTTTTAAAAACCATGGTATCTGCATCTTACCCAGGAGTTGACTTTCTCAGTGATTTCTGCCAACTTCCTTATTAATCATATACTGTGTCACACCACCTTAAAATGTGAAAGTCATTTAGTTATTTTAATGGAACAGATGTGCACCCTTCTGGGATTCCAAACCTCCTTTTTCCAAAGGCAGCTTTGGTGCTTTGCATAATCACCAGGAATGATTAACCCGTATTCAATCTGAGTTGAGAGCAAAGACAAGCAAGCCACTGCCTACGACAGCACGAAGGATGCGTGCAGTACACACAAGCGAACGTGAGCTACTTTTTGCCACTTCACCCTTCTTTGTGTGAATCACCAAATTTGACATCACTCATTTCATTTCTCTCCCCACAACATGAATGCTGAGGACAGCACATGCATGACTCCCCTGCGTGCCTTTCAAAATATATGAATTATTGAAAAATTAAACCTTCCTACCCGTAACAGAGACTGGGATTCATCCTTGGACTTGCTTTCTCCTGCCGCAGGGTACTGCTGGGTGAGGGCCCCAGGCTTCTCGCCCCCGGCTGGCACCCCCTGCAGGAATCCCTTGGTCTCCACAGCCAGGCCATAAATGGGTCGCGCCAAGTGGGCAGCTTCTACATTGGGGCTGTCCCTCAGGGCCTTCGTCTGCTCTTGGGTGCTGGACACGGGCGCCAGGAGGCCCAGGCTTGCCTGCGTGTAGGACGGACTCCCTCGAAGGAGGTCAGCGCCTCTCCACGTCACGCCCCGCAGGTCTTCACTGGAACTCTCAGTCCAAACTTTCTCCTTGAGCCCCTCTCTCTCCTCCAGCTTCTCCCTCTTCACCGCGCCCTCACACACCGGCTCTCCCATTTTAGAGTCTGGGTTTAGCAGACTGTAGACCTTGAGGTCCAGCTTGGGCTCCTCCTTGATGGTGGAGACGGCGTGCCCGTCCTCCTCGCCGTTGGCTGTAGTGATGTCCTGTTCCTGGCAGTGAACAGTGTTGAAGTGCTCCAGTAGTGACTGAGTGTCGCCAGCTGTAAAACTGCACTGGCGGCATTTGTAGCAGCTGTGTGCTCTCCTGGAAGAGAAGAAAACAGTCAAGGGAGACTCAGCATTCGGAAGGGCTTTTTCTTTCTTTTAAACAGTCTGTAAGCACCTGAATTCGATCTCAAGCAGTGTCATAGACAGAAGGAAATACAATCTTCTCACTGCTCAGATGTGGAAATTTAATTAACTGGCATTTTCTGTTCTGAAATAAAGAATGCGAACTTCCCTTCTGATGTATTAGCAACAACAGGTACACACACACACACACAGACACACACACACAACCTGTGTGCACGCACTCCAGATGATTAACATTAAAACTGGTTGGTTGGCTTTGCTATCGAATCACCTGCTCTATCTATTTTATCTTGGTTGATAATCATCAATTCTGTAATAGTCGCATTGATATTTGCATGTATTTACATGTGATTTCATCAATGGACTTTTCACTTCCTGTTTATTTAAACTAAAGTGAGGGTTTTCTTCACATAAACACACATTCCCAGTGCTGAATTGCTCTGAATAGCTTTTCCATACATTAAGATACACGCTAAGTGATTACAGTGTTCTTTTCTAGCATGAATTTAAATTTGTTTTGTGGATAAAATATGGTTATCTGATCTACATAATCTAGAAAGTAATACATATTAAAAACGCAGAACTTTTCTATATAAATACTAGCTGCCTGAAAAGCCAGGCATGGTGGTGCACGCCTTTAATCCCAGCACTTGGGAGGCTGAGGTAGGAGGAGCTTTGTGAGTTCAAGGCCAGCTTGGGCTACAATGCGAGCACAAGGCTGGCCTGAGCTACATAGTGCGACCCCGCCTCAAAAAACCAGGGCCAGGAGTTTGGCTCGGTGGCATAAGTGCCTGTCTGGCAGGCGTGAGGCTGTGAGTTGGATCCCTGGTGCTGCAAAAAAAAAAAAAAAAAAAAAAAAAAAAAAAAAAAAAAAAAAAAAAAAAAAAAAAAAAAAAAAAAAAAAAAAAAATACTAGCTGCCTGTAAGGACAGATATACATTCAGAAAATTGAACATTTACTGGCCAGCAAACAGCATGACAATTTTCTGCACAGATATGCACATTACAAGGATGTACAGGTGTGTGTGTGTGTGTATTTTTTAACAGCATAAAACAAGGAGGGAACTTACCGTCAAAATTCACAACATCTCTGCTGTTGAAGAACAGTAACTATTACATTAGGACTAATGTTTGATTAACAAAGAACAGAGATTCTGCATTGCAAAAAGCATACCAGAAAGGTGCACAAGAGAGAACAACAACAACGAAAAGTCTTAATTGGGTCTCTAAGTAAACACCACCTGAAATATTTTCTACTTCCTTGTATAATGTCAGGCATTACCAGCAACTAACAAAATGAATTTTATGAGCTACTGCTTAAAGCCACTGTAGGGTATGTAGCTGTAAATTTAATTTTACATAATCATCCAAATATTAGTTTGTCAGGAACACAATACATACAGTACTGGTGAATAAAAGATACATTTTCTTGCCTATCTGGTGATTACAGTCTTTCCAGGAATAGTTCACAGAACACTATATATAAATATGTAAGTACAAAGAATACTATATACTAAAAATGAAATGGATAGACTCAGAGTAGGGACAGTAGAGCTGCTTAGGGAAGTAAGAACTTTCTGAGCCAAGTATTTAAACACAAAGGTTGAAAAGGAGCTACTCTTGTTGAAGGAAGAGAAAAGGCAAGTCTAGAAAGTCTGGGATACTGGAAACAGGTCACTTTGTCTACAGAGTAATTAAAAAAAAAAAAAAAGGAGGAATGCAAACCTACAAGCTAGACGGTCACCAAGAGCATTTGCTCCTGGCCAGGGTAAGAAAAGTGAGTAGCTTTGACAATTAAGGGAAGCAGTAAGCAGGGTATTTGGGCATGGACACAGTCAAATAAATGTTTTAATCACTTTAGGAATGTGACAGTTTCTGTATTAATAACCTTGCTCCCTTACACTCATACCTAATGATAGAAATTCCAAAAATGTTTATATGTTACAGAAGTAAAATTCAAAGATATAATCAAATCACAACAAGTATTTGTTGGGGTGCAGGGTAGCACATTATTCAGAGCTCATATTTTGCTGAGCAAATATGGATATTGAACTCCACTTTTTACAAAAGATTGTTTTCAATCTTTTCTTCTGTTTTTTTAATTGTTTGAGTAGGACAGATAAACACAAGCAACATAACCTGTGATAACTAGCCACAAAACTACCATACTAAAATTAATTTTTCAAATGAAGACAATTTCTGACCAAAAGTAAGAATTGTCACCAGTGTTGAGGCTAGAAAAGTCAAAGACACGATTAAGGTCACAAAGGATAACAGACACAGTCTAAAATCCAGGATTGGAGTCTTTGGAAACTTCATCCATAGAACCATTTTATTAACATCACAGTGTAGGATAATTCAATAAGAAATAAGCTCATAAATCCAAAATTGTACAAAAATTATTGTGCTTCTGAGGCCAGAATGTGCAAGCACAAAAATGTATTTATCAAAATGGGTAAAGCCAAGATACCTTATTCATTATAATCTACACATTCCATTGACTCATGAAAATTTAAAAGTAAACAAATCAACTTCAGAAAGCACATTAGCAAGCTCTGAGACTGTTCTAGGGAACTTACTCTCTCACCTGGGTAGTAAGTTTCTTGAGAAGCTGATATCTCTGCTCCAGTCTATAATGGAATTCCTACCTATGAATTAAAGCTATTAGCCGGGCGTGGAGGCGCACGCCTTTAATCCTAGCACGGGGGAGGCTGAGGTAGGTGGAGTGTTGTGAGTTCAAGGCTGGCTTGGACTACAACGTAAGCAAGACCAGCCTGAACTACATAGTGCAACCCTGCCTTGAAAAAAATAGGGCTGGGGGTTTGGCTCAGTGGTTTACATGCCCACTTGGCAGGTGTGAGGTTGTGAGTTTGATCCCCGGTACTGGAAAAAAAAAATAAAATAAAACCTGTATCATCATTGCCACTTCTACCCAAATCGAATATCGTACTGAAAAATTTCCAAAGGATTACAGTGATACCATTTTTTTCAAAACAAGGCTGGAAATATTAGGACAACAAGAAGGAGAAAGTATCAAAATGCTAGAGAGAAGATACAAAGTTCTAGGGTGCTACATGGCAAAATTATTTTTAAAAGGGAAAGACCAGGGTATGGTTCACTGGTACAGTTGCTTCCTAAGTATGTGCAATCTCCAGGCACAACTAAAACAAAAAATATGGGCAAAAAAAAGGGCAGACACTCAGTTTGTGTTGGAGAAACGATTTAGCACATTGAAGAGTATGGATTCAAACCAAAATGACAGTTTTGATCTTGACTCTGTATTTAACGATATATGAAATCTCAAGTAACATACTGAACTGTCTCAATGTCCTCCTGTAGAGTAAAATAACAGTATGCTTTGGTATGGTTCTTTTGAATACTAAACATGAGTAGTTGCTAACTAAGTAAGAGTTAACAGTGCAGTCCTACAACTAAAGCCCCTTTCCTCCACATGAATGAATCTGCATTTGATACCCTTCTAAAACTTTCAACTCACAACTTGGTATTACGGCATCATTAGTTTCTTCCATTTCTTTTCCATACCTCGGTTAAAATGAGCTCCTTTCTTCCTGCCTTCCTTCCTTCCTTCCTTCCCCTGTCTCTTGCTCTCTCTCTCTCTCTCTCTCTCTCTCTCTCTGTCTCTTTCTTTTTTTGAGGGGGGCAGAGTTTGAGAAAAGTCTCACTATGTAGTTTAGGACAGTTTTAAATTCGTTATGTAGCCCAGGTGGGCCTTGAATTCACAGCAATCCTCCTATCTGAGCTTCCCAAGTGCTGGGATTACAGGTGCACTAGCATGCCCAGAGAACATCAGTCTAAAATCAAAGTTTTTTTTTTTTGTTTTGTTTTTTTTTTACTTATTTACTACATGAAATTTTTCCTTTAAGACACTGCTCATAGAATACATTTTAAGTCCTTTTGTTTTATCTAGTTGTATGCAAAGGCCTCAAAGATCGAGCATTTTGCAGTTTGCTACTTAAATGTCAATCTTTCCTTTCCTTTCACTAATAACAGTCAAACTACAAATCCTAAGGACTCTATAAAACAAATACAGCATATTAGAAGGGCATTCCCTGTATTTTATTACAAGCTCTATGAGATAAGGAATGTGTTGCAGGTATTTTCATTACTGTAAGTCAGCATATGATATATCTAAGAATACAACCAAGTAATTGATACTGCACAGCTTTGGTATCTGCTTATTCTGCAACGTGGAGGACACTGGATCCACCCTTTCTCCCTCACCAAAAAGATGAATGCACCCCGCCTTTGCCCATTATTTGATCTGTACCTCCTCCCAACTCTACAAAGTTCCGGGCCGCACCCCAAAATGAGTTCATCACGTAGTATCACTCCGAGCCTCAGTGTCTGGGACTTTGAGATTTCCTAATTTCAAGTTCCTGCCCCACTGAAAACTCCTCCAGCAGGTCCCAGCAAGAGATCCTCCTATCTGCCCCACGGAGAAGCTTTGGATTCATCCGACCAGGACAAAACCACCCAGACAACAGCAGAATGCAGAGAAAGCAGAAAGGAGGCAGGAGTCACAGAGCAAACTTTTCAGTCAGGACCAGGTTTTAAATTGAAGAGAAAAACACAGTTTAATAGAAAAGATATTAAAATAGAGGTATACAAAAAGGTTCACAACTCACGTATTTTGTCTTTTGGGAGTACAAAGCACTCACGAATATGTGAACTCTCAAGGCACTGAAGGCTAAAGCCCATTTTACAGACAGTAAAATGCAGAAGCAGTGCCCTGCCCATTTGGTTTGCATCAGTCAAGCTGTAGGACTTCTGACGCTCAGATTAACGTTCTATTTCTCTATGGTCTGCTTCCTAAATTTTACATACTCTACCAAAATAATTACTGGAAGCCTAGAGGCTGGGAAACATCTTCTAGATGACAGAAGAGAGACTGAGGACAATAGTGGTTTGCAAAATAAGCTTCACGTTAGAGATTCTTCACCCACCTGCATCAACATGGCTTGGACATAATCAGAGAGTCTGAATTTTTAATGAAGTCGGAAGAGGACACCAATACAGGGACCTGCGTCTATCTAAAACCCCACGACTAGACACTTCTGATTCTGAACAACCCAATGAGTAAGTCACAAGACCTCTCCAGCCCCTAAGACTTGAATGAAGTGTGGACAATGCCGTTTCTATTCTAGTGCTTCAGAATCTGAAGAGGCCGGCTCTGACCACCACTCACGAAAACCTGATGGAGAAGCAGTAAAGTGCTCGACTAAATCTTTCGGGCCACTGAACACTACAAAGTGAAGCAGAAATCTGCTACAAGCACTTTCGAGAGGACAGCTCCTCTCTCTCTGTGTTAGTCCTAAATAAATGACAGAAAGCACAGTGAGAAGACATTCCTGTCAGGAATCAGGAGGAGCATAAACTTTTCACTGGCTGATACTGACACCGAGCGCAGTGCTTGTCAAACTCCACCATGCCTAAGAATCACCTGAGGATCTCGCTGAAAATCCAGATTCTGACTCTGGAGTCTCGGGTGGTGTCTGATTGTCTTTAATGCGCTCACAGACAAAACTGATGCTCTCAGCTCCCAGAAAAAGCTATGGTTCTTGGGAAGCAAAAACCACATAGCCATGGTCAGAGGTCACTTCAAGACAGGTATGAATTAGTTTGCAATGAACTCTCAGCTCTTGGCAGATCAACTTCTTCAGAAGGAACATTATCATTTTGCTGCTTAGTAAAGCACACGTAACAGCACCCATTTCTGAGACTCAGTCTTACCAGATTTCTAAATTAAGAGTCCAACGATGAAACTGTCAAGAGAAATCCCAAACTAAATCATTTTTACTACGTTACTGTTTGGCAATTGCTGCTCAATGTCATTGAATGTTAGGCCATCTCTAGCCATGATCCACGATGATCAAACATATTCCCAAACTCACCTCAGAGAGGAAGACAGCAAAGCTGACGTCTTTGAGGGCAAGCTGTAATATTTAATATTTTTGATCTTGCCCATAATTACTGCTTCATGTCTATTGTTTGACAGTTAACGCAATGTTCAGGAACTAGGTCCTAAAAGAGACAGGCCTGTTTTCTGACATATGTCATTTTCCCAGTAATCACAAACAAGATTCTCAGTACAATGCCACACCTCCAGAAAATACCATAGGTGCAAGTCCCGGTATGAAAACAGTACTCAAGTATAAAAGGTTAGTCACTGTGAAACTGCATTAGTTTGAACAGTCCTCTAACCTACTAAATGCATTTTATTTTATCAGTTTGAATACAAAAATTTCAAAGACATCCAGCAAATTCTTCTGCCATTTCTCAGGACCCACCCTACCCACACCCTCATCCATAAAGAATTCTCCAGCGACTCAACCCAAGAGTAACCCTGATGTTCTCTGTATGACTCTAGAAGTCTGTCTGACGTTTAGGAGTTTTTTTTAACACAGTATCTGTTATTAAAATCTTGGTCATAGATTGCTTTATAGTTCTACTGTAATTGTCCTAAGACTAAGATCAAAGCTCACACATCTCTGCATCCCTTCCACCACCGAACATCAAGACAGACAGGAAACAAGTGTTCAGTAGACAAAGGAACGCACAAGCAGCTCTGGAGATGGTCAAGGTGCAATTAGATGTGTAGAATCGGAAAGCAGCAGAGAAATGGTAAAACGTCACATACATGTGTTTTACAGACAGTACACTTTCAGTGTTACTCAAGAGAAACTTTTTATTATTTAAAAAATCCTAGAGTCAGCTGTGGAGGCACATGGCTGTAATCCCAGCACTCGAGAGGCTGAAGCAGGAGGATCTTTGCAAATTCCAGACCAGCCTGGCCTACAAAGTGAGCTCAAGGCCAGCCTGAGCTGCATAGTGAGACCCTGTCTCAAAAAGATAGAAAAAAATAAAAATAAAAAAATCCTAGACATTTCAGCTACATTAAGACCAACTAATATAAAAGGCACCACAGACACAGTGCGTGATTTGTATTAATTTAAATTCTGTACTCTCCTGCCAACTGGAGAGCAAGCATCCTCCTCACACTATCGAAGAAAAACAACGTCATTCATAAGTCACATTAGGCTAAAGTTGCTAGATAATCAATTATATCAGAGTAAGTTACTGTAAGGAGGCCTCCTGCAATATTCGAGATACATAAAATCTCAGTGATCCATACACCGCTAGACAATTAGAAAAATAATAAAAAAAACTTTGATTGAAGAGTTAATTATCCCTTCTCTCCAGGAAAACGACAAAAATACAAGAAATTGGGTTGACTTCCTACGACTGAGATTTCTGGTGAGAAAAAAATAGTTTATAACTTAATTCATTTTGTGGAGTTTTCACGAGTGATAAAAAGCATTTGTTTTATCATTCCAAATTCCAATGGTTTTTCCTAACGTTAGCATTTCATTCCTTAGTTGAGATTATTATAAATTACTTTCACAACTAAGAAAGGATTATGGAATGCCCCAGTGGAAAAAAATATACTACTCATTGGTTACACTCCGATAACAGTATTTCCATTTTCATAGTAAACCTGGCAGGTTAAATGCGAAGTACAGCTCCTCAGTGACATTTTGGATTTCTTCTTTAAATGTTAACCTCCTTAGCTTTATGTCATCCCTTGAAAAGTTCCCCTTTCCTGAACAACTGTATTTCATTATGAATAATCTGAGCCACAGTTTTTAATTCTCCAGGGACTACATGGAGCACCAAAGTAAACGAACGAATCACAGACACGAATCAATTAGACTTTGAAAAGTACTGTTTGGTACTTAAAGTCGCAAACGTTTATGAATAAATTGTCACAAAAGTGGAATAAGAAAGGTAAATAAGTATTTAAATTTGAACACAACTAAATAGATCCCACATCTAATAAAGCTAGTTACTCTTGTAATATATACTCAGGTGGTACAAACATCTATAATGCGTGGCATGTCACAGTAAGGCCACCTAGAGAAAGACATGAAAAACAGGCAATGAGAGGATCTGGAAAACGGTCAAAAATACAACTGCAGTGGATAATCAGATCAGGCCTTTAGAAGAGGGAAGCAGGGGGAGGAGGAAGTAGTCTACAGAGTATGACCTATTCTAAGAAAACCTGAAATTCTTAGTAAGATTATGCTTGAGTCCACTCATTTTACATTTATAAACTGAAATAGTCTGATTAAAGTTTCCTCATTTGGAGTCGCTGGCTTTTGGGTGGGAGGCAGTAAGTTTTATCTTCAAGTGGATAAAACTTTGCCTTAAGATTAGAAGAAAATACAGCTAATGTTATATCTGAAAACTTTTCAGACTATGACTCACTTTAAAAAGGAAGACATCTACCACAAAATATTCAAAATAGAAAGATAAGCCTTTCTGTAAAACAGAAGGCAAGCAAGGGATGGGAAATAATTCATATACACTAATTTGAAATGAAAATCAGAGCTAAAATTTATCTCATTTCAGACTGGATAACCATTCTTACACAAGTTTTCAGGGTCTTTCTCAATTTTCTTATCAATAATGTACACAGATAAAGGAAATGGCACTATGAGTTATTTTCTTGATGGATTATAGTATCCTGGGTAACTGTCTCGCAAAGGGAATGTTCCAATTGAAATATTATGTCCATTTTCAGTTATTATAGGCAAATGACTCATTAAATATTCTTTTAAAAAATGACATGTGACAAACGCAAGTCTAAATGTAAGTATAAGAGCCCTCACCCTTTTAGAAACTGCATACTAATGCACTACGTAGATAGCGTTTTCAAATGTGCTGATAATAAACAAGTTATCATAAAATATTTTGGAATTAGCATAGCACGTAGTCTGTGTTTGCTTTGTCTGTTTGTTTTTTGCTTGCATTGTTTCTTTTGGTCTTTTGAGACAGACCTTCACTACACAGTTCAGACTGGCCTTGAACTCACTATGTAGCCCAGGGTGGCCTCAAACTCCCAGTGATCTTCCTGCCTCAGCCTCCCAAGTGCTGGAGTACAGGCATGCACCACCACACCTGGATAGTCTATGTTCTTTGGCATATTTCTTTCAAGGTAATGACTGAACAGTAGCTACATTAATTTGACCATCTACTATATCCCATTTTAATTATTTTAGCCTGAGTCTGTGTACTTTATGATAAATCCATTTGTAAATCCTCCAATAGACAAACGCTTGTCACCAGGCAGCTATACTACCAAAATGGGTGCACAATTACCCACATTCTAGCCAACAATGAACATTTTAGTATTTGTAAATGGATAATAATTATATTATGGATTTTATGTAGTTTATTAATAATAAGGAAGAGTAAGCATTTATTCATATATTTACTAGACGTATACATTGATGAGAATTGATACCTAATCATTTATTTTAAAATTGTAACATACAATTATATATACACAAATTTATATCTAAGTTCTTAAAATAAAACTGGAATAAAACCATTTAATACAATTTCATATAGCTGGCTAACTAGATAGATACTGGGAGACAAAGGTATATAAGACAGACATAGATTGTATCCAATAAAGAAAATGAAATTTATAGTATAGTTGAATATATTTATATGAATACATGTGACTACATATATATGTATGACCATATATGAGAATATATGTATACAGTTTTGTTTTGCTAGTTTTAAATTTTATATAAAATGTTACACAGCTGCAAATCATCTTTGTCATTTATTTTTATGCAGTCAAAAGCAGTCAAAATTATACTTACAAGATTTCCCACTTAGCTAAATTAACAACTGCATCATAATCGACTACAGATTAATTAATCTCTTCTGCACAGCCATTTGGGATTTTGGTTCCTGCTTATTCTTGATTTTTGTGTTGTTTTACTCTTCCAAGAAATGCAATGATGACTATTTCTGCATAAAGTCTGCTCTACCTCCACGGAGAGAGCCTCTCATAAGGACTGCAATAATTACCGCAAATGCCAGCATCTGACACAGCCAAAACCGCCACATTCACTGTCTAAAGTCGTGCACACTGACCTCTGTTATCTTCCATAATGCTTTTACCTTAGAGGCTGTGTTTGCTAAGATTAATAAAGTGATCTTACTTCTCAGTATTTTCCTCATGCAACATCATCTATACTTATCTTCTGGTTGCTGTGGCCTAGTTTAATTGTACTGAGTCAGAGGAAATTTTTTATATGACGCTGTTTTTCTGAAATTTCATTTCACTTTCTACTTAGTTTGTATTATTTTATAACTATTCTATGTGTGCTTGAAGAAAATGTGCATTCTCTAATTCCGCACAGAGAATTCATACACTTTTATTTTTATTAAGTTACATTTAGTAATTTGTTGATCAAATCTGTTACACGTTGAAAAAGTTTCTCAGCTAAACATTCAGTAAGTTTCTTAAAATTTACTATTGGAATTATAGTTTCCCCTATTTTCTCTGTTGTTCCTCTGCCATTTTTTGATTTGTATTTCCATATTTATACTTTATCCTTTTAGAACTGTTGTATCTGAAGAATTAAACCTCTTTCCATTATTGTACTTTTTATCTTAAACACTAAGTTTTATGAGACTGATATAGGTAACTCAATTTTCCTTTGGTTCATATTTTTTGGTAAAACTGGATGTATTCTTCCCAACTCTCTAGAGACCTGTGTTTCAAGTGAGTATCTTGTAAACAGCATGTGGTTGAATTTTCTTTTCCAATTAGTTCTAAAACTACCTTTAAAATGGAAAATTGAACTTCCTTTTTTTGGGGGGGGTCATTTTGAAACAGGGTCTCGCTGTGCAGCTCAAGTTGGTCTTAAGCTCATTTTGTAGCCCAGGCTGGCTTTGAACTCGTAAGGATCCTCCTGCTTCAGCCTCCCAAGTGCTGGAATTATAGGTGTACACCACCATATCTGGCTACAATGTTTATGATTTTGGATATTTGGGCTTTTTCTAATCATTTAACATTTGAATTAATATTTGTTCAACTATTTATTTTATTCTCTCTTTGCATTTTATGAATGTTTTTTCTTTGTTATTCCATTTCTCTACCCTGCAGCTGTTAAGGTTACATAGCTCTTCCCAATTTTTCATTAGTTAGTTTTAAATTTTTCCAAATAGGCATAAGAAAATCCTCACTCACTACCTTCAAACAACTGAAGCATCTGAGAACATCTTAGGTATGGTCATTTTCCTTCCAAACTTACATCGTAGCATTGCTTCAGCCTCTCTCGTTTAGCTGTACCAGTGAAGGAGCCTATGTTTAGATTTATTCAGATGTTTCCCAGGTCTCTACTTACCTAAAAAGCCTTAGCTTTGGAAGATAGCTGGAAGAAAGTTTTGATGGGTAACACTGGGCTGTGTGTGTGTGTGTGTGTGTGTGTGTGTGTTTTCCTCAAAAGCATTCAGTATTCTTCCTTCTTCCAGTTTCCAATGTTACTCACAAAAAGTCTGTCAACTAGTCTTTCCTGAGTAGTTGATTTATTGTTTTTCTCTAGTTGTTCTTAAGGATCTTTCTGTCTTGGCTTTTTAACTTTCATAATGAGTTTATGGTTGAATTTATTTGTACATATTCTCACTAGAGTATGCTGTGCTTCTTTTTAGTTGTATATTTATATCTTTCATCAGGTCTTACAAACAACTTACTTCCATTTTCCCCTCAAATACTGACTGCCTAACCTCCATTATCTGTATTTTCTTCTGGAACTCTGACTACACACATACACACACACACACACATATACACACACATAAGAAGAGCTCATTATATTTCCGTATCTTACTCTCTGCATTTGACATTTTATATCTCTTTACCCTCTATTAAATATTCCATCTAATGTCTCATTCTATTTAACTCTTTTGCTTTTTATCATTTTAAAATCTTTCATTTAACTTATCCTATATTTTAAATTTCAACAATTACATTTTTCAATTAAAACTACTATTTGCTTCATCTCTGGTTCTCTCATTATTTGCAGGTTGATTTTGCTTGATTCATTTGGCAATAATAAAGTTCACTTCTTTATAAACATTTATGTTTATAGTATTTACTATCTCATAAATGAAAACTCTTATAAACCACCTGGCTGCCTAAATACATTATCTCTGCTTTGTGCTAATTTCACACATGACTCTGTCCATATGGTACATTTTCCTAATAGTGAGCTCATTTAAGATGATTTTAATCCTCCAATAACTTGTAGGTAAAGATATGATTACTTTTCCATAGACCAATTTATATTTATATCTCCCAGAAGAAAGAGGGAGTCACCTAATATGGAATATCCATCTCCAAGATCCCAGCTTACAGTGAAGCACATAGATCCCCCACCCCACAGGGGACTCCAGGCTTACTGTCTTGGCAAAGTGAAGCACCATCGGCATCTGTCCCCCCGACAACCTCACACCCCATGCTTACTGCTCCCCTCCCGCAACTCTAGTTCATCTCACTCTTGGTGAAGGGGACAATAAAAGTTTCAGAAATTGCCCTTTATTTGTGGAAATTTGACAATGCATTACAAAGTATGTTTTATCTGGTACAATTGTCTTTATGGAAATAAGTTCTCTGACTTGTGCCAGAAATGTAAGCTAAAACATTCTATGAGAATGGTGGTCAACAGAGAATGGGTACATTAAATTAAATAACAAGCAATAACAAATGCAGTGAGAGAGAAAGATTTATAGGCAGAATATAGCAATTCAGTCATAAGGTGAATTAGGGGGCATCATAGATAAACATAAAACATTAACAAAAAAGAATTGGCTAAACTTGGTTACAGACTGGATAATGTTTCCAGTTTGACTCAGGCTAAAGTTTTTTCTTACGGAAAATCCCCATGCAATGGAACTCACACAGAGGTCCACATCCCCTATCCTGCTTTTTGGTCGCAGCTTTTTTAGGGGTAATTGATTTCACATATTGTGCTAATTTTAGCTCACCGTAAATCTTGTACACATAGCACACAAAAGCATAAAATATTCTATAATGTTAGTGTGGAATTGTGGGAAGAAATTTTGTAACATGAATGAGAAGAAACATAAATTGAACTAGGATACTACTGTGCTAAGGTAAATGCACCCTCTTTATCTTCAACAATGTGGCATTTGGGGAAAGTGTTTTAATAGCAGATCAAGTTTTGCACATCCACGTGACTATCTCCTCTCTCTTACCCCTGGCACACCCACTGTTCCACTTTCAACAAAGTTTCTGTACACTCCTATTCCTCAATTCCAAGACTACAAATTTCAAATAGTTCTACAAGAATTCACAGATCAGAGATAGGCAACTCAGCGCCTTGAAGGTGCTCAGATCAACAAATCTACATCAGGATTTAGAACTAAGTTTAATAGTATTCTAGTACTCAAAGGACAAGTGTTGCTGAATCTCTTAGTTAATAAAATGCTGAAACTTTAACTGCTGTTTCTCAATGAATGGCCAATTGCCCTTCAGTATAGAACCCCAGTTCCTCGAAAAGGGTCTAAGACCATAATATATTAAAAGATTAAAATATGACTCACCTTAAAGACCTCAGCTTATTCGTAACTAATGTGAAGTCCAATGCTCTTGAGGATTTCATTTACATAAAGACATTGACTGAGCAGCTATTAGATACCTTGGCAATGAACGAAACTAAGTAGATACAGTGGGAGCAAGAATACAGATTCTTCCCTCCAGAGCTTACTTCATTACTGAATATTAACTACAGCTGCACATTATTAAGTAATATTTCTATTCATACTTTTATTTCTTGGGAGATTATTTTATCTAAAAAATATGGAAACTCTTTTCCCCCACAAGATTTAGCGCACCATTCAGGGTTACCAGATGCTACCTTACACAAATCTGCTAACTAGATGTATCCAAATGGGAAGGGGCACTTTCCACGTGGTTACAGAAAATCATGAAGATTTTTTCAACAAGGCTGCCCCTTTCCAAAAAAAAAAAAAAAAGAATGGTTTATCTGATTTTGACATCACTGAGGAAACAAACAAACAAAATATGCACATACTCACCCATCCTCACCAGGAAAGCTCAGAGAGCTCAGTTCTGCCAGCCCCAGAAATAGATTAACATGCACAGACCGTTACAGAAGCCAGAAACACTCACTGCAAGTGTGAACACATATTTGATTGCAGGACCGTGTCTTTCCTGGGGCTGACCTTATAAATTAAACAGTGTAAATCTAAAGTAAGTGTTTTCTGAACATTCTGATTCACCGTGAACTCTAGGATGCCCCTCAGATTAACATTTAACATTATTAGCCTATTGTTAGACACAGGCTGCAAGGACATGTTTACACGCAAGGGAATGCAAGGTGTGGTTTAAAATCTTAGGGAGTAAAAATGGAAATAACTAGGTTTGAGTCTCAGATATTGAATCTTCATTTGGAAAATCACTTAAAAATAGTAAATAAAGCATTCTCTTTTGGTGCCTAGTGGCATAATAACAAGAAAGCACCCAATAAACATTAATATCTGAATGCTCTATACCCCAGGGCTTTGCTAAAGTAATTCCTACTTACATCCAAGTCTCAGTTTGACTATTCCTTACTCCCAGAGGCACTGCCTAATCCACCATATTAAACAACACTGTCATATCCCATACAAACCCTCACGCTGATCTGTGAAGCACCCCATCTTCCCCACCAAACTCAGTTCCAAATAGGAAATGACAATGCCTGTATTGTTTACTCCTGTACAGTCAACACCTGGCACAACGTGTATTTTTAACTTAATTAAGGAATAAATACATACATGAAATAAGCACATGGAGCCCACACTCATCTCTAGAAAGTATGAAAGAGTAACTGGGGAAACCATTTGACAAGAAAATGGAGTTAAAGGAAAAGGAGTCAAGGAACACACAAATGCATCTCACCTCTATCAAGCGGGAAGAAGTTTCACTCGCCTAGGGGGCGAGTACACATCCAACAGCAAGCTCGGGAGGCGATGCTTACCTTCACATTACTGTTGGCTAATCAACCAAGAATGTATAACGTTTCAAAGAAAGAAGATTCTCATTTCAAGAGGAATGAGCAACAGGTTCTCCACTGATCATTTCTCTGTTAGAATCAAGAATAAAATATACCAGCGCCTCCAGTTTGGGAGCTACTCCAGCAAAAATTACAGCATGCGGAGTCATATTCAGTGAGGAAAATCAATACACGGGTTGTGATAAATTAGCCAACACCAGTACTCTCGACCTCACTGAGAATTTTAAAATGCACTTGGCAAATGGTAGGCACCAGATCTGTAAGACATCAGGCCAGCCAAGTGGCCCCACTGAAACCTGAGGTTGTGACAGCTATTCCCACGTTACCTGTAATTCTATGATCTGTAATGTGATCCTGGCCCGTCACTTCCTTGTGCCATCAGACTCCCTCCCTCCAATGTCGGCCTCAGCCCTCTGTATGCTTCCGTTCTTTTCCTGGCATCCTCTGCCTGAGACTCACCTGTAGTGTCTGGAAATCTCTTCTTCCACCTGGGTAATGAAATCACATTTGGTGCATGAGTGTTCTTTGCTGTCCTTGACAGCCTGCTGCCCGTCTGATCCTTGCAGATGATTGGCTTCCTGTTTGACCTCCGACGCTTGGGACTCATGCACGGTCTCATAGTGAAAGAGGAGCACATCTACATCCGGGGTAGAGAATGAACACTGGTGGCACTGGTGTTTGACTCTCGAGCTTCCGGCCGCCCCGGGAGACAAGTGCAACAGCAAGAGTGCACAGTGGGAACAATTACTTTTTCTACAAGCAAACGGGTAAGTAATTTCTCCAAGGTGCTTTTCTGGGCTGCAGAGGCCTCTGGGACAGAATGGACAGTGCTTAATGGTACACTTGTGGATGTTATGGAGCTGCTGATAATGACGGAGGAGCGGCCCCACCACGATGATATCGGGGCCATGGCTTTTGGAATATCGAAAGTCACAGAACTGACAGTTATAGCTTGTGACCACGCTATCCTCTGCTCCCTTGGCGGAGAAGTCCTTCTTCTTAGCCCCACTCAGGCTCTTGTCTGCCTTGGTCACGGGCTCTCCTTCTGCATTTTTGGCTAGATCATTCTGATTAATGACAGAGCCCCTGGGGAGCTTATCGTTCAATTCTGGATTAAGGCCCCCTGACTGCATGGCCCCATGCTGCTTGCCATAATGTTCTAGCAGTTTAAGGGAGCTGGAGGACTCACAGCTGAAACTACAGAATTTACACCAGTAGTAACTGGTGGCCTCTGTACCATTTTGTCTTGAGGAGTCGAGGGGCTTGATGGGCACCGAGTAGCCAATCGGAGTGTCATCTCCGGCCTTGACCGTGATTTTGTCCTGCCACTTTCCCAAGTCTCCAGAATCGCCAGATCGAAGTGCAGGCATGGATTTGTTAGAGTTCTTCTCGGAAGGTTTCGCACCCTCGGAGGAGGGAAGAGAAGCTTTTATTTTGTTCGGGTGAGTCTGAAGAAAATGCTGTTCGAGTTCAGTGGATGAGTTGCCCATGTAAGTGAAATTGCAGAATTTACAGCGGAAATACTTGGTGTTTCCTTGGCAATCCGGTGTCTTCCGTCCAATGCCAATGAATGTTCCACCTGAAGTGACCTGGAGAGTGGAAGAAATGGGTGTTACTTTAAATGTGCTATTAATTCACTGGGTTCACTGCAGGGGTGGAAGGGAACTGTCACGTGTTCCACATCAAGAAAACAGAATACGATAGTACGCTTGCTTTTTTTGGCGGGGGGTGGGGGGAATCACTTGAATGATCAGAGCCAAATAAAATCACTCTTCATTTCTTAACAGCTATACTGAGTGGTTCATTATGCTAAACATTTTAGGTCAAAGTAAAAGATGAAGGTCAGTAACAAAAGCAGTAGAACCATTTCATAATGTTTAATAGCACATATTTTAAAAACTGAGAAAACGATTCCCAATTCGGTATGCTTTACTACTGCCTCCTTCCAATCACATTCCTACGGAAGCACTCAAATCATAGAAGGTTTCTTTTTGCAAAGCTAAAAGTGGCTGTCAAAACTGGAAGCAATAGCTCAGAGATTACTGGACACATATGTACTCCAAAGAAATCGTCTACTGAGCTCCTGCAGCAATAACGCTTTGGACAAAGATGTCATCTACTTTTTGAGTAAAATAAAGGTGCAAAAATGACACATGAAATGGCTTATAATGGAAACCTAGTCACGCACAATGAAACCAAAACATTTGATCCATGGAAGTGGGCCGGATCCTTATCAAGGAGAACTAACGAGAAGAAGCTGCTCAGCTGAAGACAAATGCAAAGAAGCAAACCTCCCTGGTCCTTCCTGGATTAAGGCTGTTTCCAGCACAGTGCTCCCAGCTCCTCCCACAAGTGAGTCGTGGAGATGATCGAATGTGAAGAGAAGATTGCCCCCCCACAAACACCAATGCAGCACTGCCTGATTCCCCAGCATGAAATCCCACGGCACTGGGGTTATCAGGGCCCACAGAGAGCACTTTATACAAACCCCTTCCCTTCTTTCTCACTGTGCACCTCAACAGGTGACTCAATGAAGTGTCATCCCTGAGTGACCAAAATTCATAGTTTACAACAAGAGTTTTTGACTGTCCCCAAATGAGGGCGATTTCCCTTTCCAAATACCAGCAAATGTCTGAAATTCTCCAGCAACCAGATGTAATATATAAACCGAGCGTCATAATCATGTTCTGCCTCTTCAACAGCTGCTCAGAAATGACATGTGTGATCGCTGCTCATATCCAACGCTCCATGAGAAAGTCACAGGCATCTCAAAATCATTGAAAGGCTCTGCTTAAAATGCAAATAGTATTCTGCAGTGCACTGAGGGCTATGTTAGTACTTCTATTCTATAGGACTAAAAGACTGAAGTCTCCATGAAGAGAAGCAGGGCTTTGATCAAGTTACTTAAACGCTGGCCAACAGCTTCCTCCATTGAGGCACCTTCTAAATTCACGTCTAGTGTTACAGTTCTAACAAATTGTACATTAACACATGCACACAACTCACTCTACATTAATCTAATACTTTCTGAAGGACTCCCACAGTCTCTAAACAAAGGATGGTAATGTTTCACTTCAGACAATGCCTATATCCTCCACGGTAAGTATGGAGATTTCTTCCACCAGTAACAGAACCTCACTGAACCAGAGAGCTAAGACTGGGGTACCCCCCATTCCTCATCTGCCTCCAGCCACCTGACAGTCACTTGTGTGAGTGACATCAGGAGCCAGCCCTGGGGGACACCATTCAAAATATTCTAACCTAGCATTTCAGTGACTAAAGCAACTACAACTGTCACTGAGACATAATGCATCACATTGCAAAACTTCTACGTGGATTTCCCAATTTGTGGAAGGTGAGAAAAAAAAAAACTTACTTTTAAACAACAATAACTTGAAATGCCATCGCCAGCTACTTTGTTCAGAAGCTTAAACTTGGATCAAAGGAGTAAATTCAGAAGTACCTTGTCCTTATTTAACATAGGCAAAAACAGAAAGGGTGTAACATCTAGAGAGAAAAATGTTTTGTGGTACAACTACACTGCTTCAGAGAGGTCAAGCTTTCCTAATAGAAAATGCTTTGAACTTCTGCTTCTACAGGGAGATTCCTATGAAACTACCACACATCATCGTTATTTCTTGATTTTGCAATCTTTAGGCCTCATGTGCCATGACCACACTGAAACAGCTCAACAGAGAACATGCATATTCGCACAGGATTGTGAAGCGAATTTAAACTATGACAACTCTATCACAACAGGGACGTTGTTACCTAACAACCTTAAAAGTCAGACAATCCAAGCGAGGAATGATGATTAGCAACTGGAAGAGGTGATGAAACAAAAGCAATTTTGTGAAAAATGTCAGTGAAACATCTTGGTTTAGGATGAACATAGCTATGGAAATTATGTTAGAGCTTTTAAATTGGTGGTGAGTTTGTGTCTAAAAGTCTTGATTCTTTACCCAGAAAAGATCTGCTTTAACAGGGATGTACTTGAATTACATTGACAAAAACTTTCATCCCACTGACAGCTCTTTCAAGTACCACCAAGCAGCAAATAAAACTCAAGAATCTCATTTAATGATAGAACAGCAGTACTGACGCTAGCCTGGGTTACCTCCTTGCCTCATAAATCATGTTAGTATCGCATAGCATGCTAAAAGCTAACATAATAGTAGGGTCACATAACTGCCAACTTGGAAAAGAATAATCACTTAAAATGTTATTCCTTTTCTCCTTCAAAAAGATTGAGAAGCTTGGGATAATTTTGATACTTTCCATAATAATAGGTGTGCATAAATCAGAATAAAAATGATGGATGTACAGAATTTAAAATAAAGCACACCTTACTACTTTTTTTGTGCCAGGAATCGAACTCAGGACCTTGCACTTACCAGGCAGATGCTGAGTCATATCCCTGTCAGTACAACTTACTATTTTAAGAAACAATAGCCAGGCCTACTGACTGCATTTATTTATTGATTTTTGTGACATACACATATTATTTCTAATCTCTTCATTTCTAGTTTAAAAAAATGCATTGCAAAAACAGTTATGGAAAGTAAGTGCTTGCAGCAATAGTTTATTAAAAATTATTACCAGGAATAGTTATCCAGGATTTTCAAATCATATTAAATTGTAAATTCTGCTTGGACAAAAAAATTACAAGTACTCATTCATGCACCTAGAAGTTACTGAGTATTTCACTACATTAGGCTTTCTAATGGTCACCAGGGGTACAAAGCTAGACCACTTCTTCACCTTCAAGATAGTCTTATTTTATGATCAAAATCTGGAACTAAAACTCCTTTATTCATTCATTTTTACCTTTACTTGCAACTCTCTGCCTCCAGAAAAAGTTCTCTAAATCAAATTCTATGAAAGGACCTATTTTTTTTAAACCTCCTCAAACCTGTTTCCTCATCTCTGTGGCTATGAGTAATACTGTATACCGTGTACTCTGACGTTTTACAGGATTGCTGTGAGTATCAAGTGAGAACTCTAGATGTGTTGCCCAAAACTTTCCAAGAGGATAAAAATGCTCTATAGTCTTCTATATCCAGTATGCAAGTCATGAACCACACGTGGCTACTGGGCATTTGATATAGGCCAGGGTGAATGAAAAACTGTCTTAAATTTAAATGTCTTCTTAAACTTTTCTTTACGTCAAGTTAATTAACTGAAGCGTAACAACTACATGGGGCTAGGCAATACCACATTAAGCGCCATACTCATGGCCAGCCACACAGATGGGACTGTAACTTAACAAAATGAACCATCGTGTGACTGTGTCCTGCCTGTGGATGAATAAAGTTAAACAAGGGAAAATGACAAAGTCATTCAGGGGCAAACTTATGCATTTGGAATGACCAGAACTCTCAGCTGAAAATGAAAAGGTTAATGCTGCTGTTACAAGGCTAAAACTCTGTTTATATCCTGCGAATACAGGAAGACTATGTCAGGAATGTTTGCAAGTGAGAAGGACTCGGTGTATTTTGGCAAAGTAAATGAGTCAGTTCTTTAAGGAAGATAGGAACTGCAGATGAATTTCTCGCCAAAGCCCCTGCATCACCCGGTATGAGAAAGCTATGCTATCTCGCCACACTACCATCACTGACCTCAACATAAAGAAACTTCTTCTTCGAAGAAGTACAAATTCATCTTTTCCCATAAGCCAAAGGCCATTTGATTGTGAATTAAAGTTGTGTTTTAAAAAACTCCAAAAACTGCTATGGCATGAAAAAGAACAGATTTTAAATCACTTTTCATGAAGGACCACGACGATGTTTTATTCCATTGTATTCACGGTTTTAAAAATTAATCATCCTACTTAGTACTTTTCACAGCCTTCATTTATAATTTATTTACATATATGCTTTAGAAGACACCCATCACTGGAGGAGTGAAAAATATAGCAGGGTAGCTTTTTTCAAAGTTTTTAATCTCAATTTACTTCTTTTCTTCAAATAATATGCAGCAGACATTAACAAGAATAATATCTAAAAATATGTCAGAGGAAAGCACTTTCAAAAGCTTCAGAACTCATGGCACTGTAGCACACGGACCTATTTTCAATGCAGCAAAAAAAAGTTGTTTGAACTAAACACAAACCTCTCCTCAGATGTGGTTCGTTTTCAAGTACTATAATTGATAGCAACAGAGACAATTATGAGGGTACTAATTTAAGAGGACTTGAGGTTATGGGCTGATAGTCAGAAAAGTAAAACCTTAAAAATGAAAAGCTAAGTTGTTAAAGAAGAATCACCGCTCAAATGAAGAACTTTCAAATCTGGAAGGGCTGAAAAAACTTAGCTAAAAACAACTATAGTCAGAATTAACCTGCTAATATACCTAAAGTATGGTTCGGTATGCACAGCACTTCCAAATGCCTCCCAGAACATAGGATATGTTTTAATGATATACTTTTGGTGGTGAATAAACGTTTAAAATTTTCAGTAACAAATCTAAATACATAGCAGTCATCTCACCTCCCATGCCATGAAAGATTTAGTCCTAACTCTGTTCCTGTCAGAGTCACTGCAACAATCCAGGAAATACCCTTTACATTTGGATTTATCAAAGCCTATCGAGAGGAGAAGGAGGTGGTCAAAACTTCAAGTGGCATATAGGCGATATTTAAAAGAAAAATTTTGCATATTCTTCATGAATGCACATTTTTATAAAGACCTTTTGGGGATTACAACAATAAAAAAATTACCTTAAACCTTTTTCCTCAGTACAACTAGTAATATAAACTAGTTTCCCTATAGTTATTTGGAATCTGATATGACAGAATAATACATATTTTAAAGTCAGTTGCCAAAGTTTAGATGCCAAAATTTCATGAGGAAAAAAAAGAGCTTGAAAGAGAAAATGCAGCACAAATAAGAACTGCATGTGTGATCTAAAGAGGATTCGAATGGGAAAACAGTAACTCCTGAAAATGAGGACCATCCTTCCCCCAGAGAGGAGTGCTCTGCTGCAACCCTACTATGCAAGAAGTACTAGAAGTACAAAAAGAAACGACATAGTCCAGAACATCAACACACCTATAGTGTAGTACAAAGAGCTCACAACAGTAACATATTACCCAGTAACAGTGGAGTATGTGTTTCTGCTAACACCTAACAGGTTCCACACAACAGAGGAAAAGCACCCAACCAAACTGACAGATAAACAAGGCTCCCTAAGCTAACAATCAAGCCATGGACTGACCAACTGGTACCTGAAGAACCTCAAAGGCACAGATCACGCAAAGACATCTCAGATAGTGGAACATACACAAGCAATGGCAGAATGAAAGGGAGACAAACGGAAGTCACTCTCAGGAAATACAGAAGTGGAATCTGTTATAGAAAGTTGACTGCTATTGTCATCAGTAATATAGATTTGTTGGCCTCAGTCTTAATCCTTTACAGAAGATTAGTGAGAGAGAATTCAGAAAAAAAAAAAAGTCTTACTGGGCAGCATATTTAACTTTACATGTATAATTAGGGGATTTTTAAAAATAGATTTATACTTCCTACAAAATGTACAAAGATTTATCTACAAGTAGAATTATTTAAAATTTGAAAACAAAGGAAAAAACAGGAAGGGAGGAAGAAACAGTGGAGGAGAAGAGGAAGGAAAAAGAAATAAAGGAAAGGAAGGATAGTGAAGGGAGAAGAAAAACAGAACACAAAGGTAAAGGAAAAACAGAAAAGGAGAGGAAGAGGAGGAGGACAAGAAGGTAAAAAGAAGGAGATGAGAAGAAACCAGAAAAGCAGAAAAAGGAAAGGAATGGAAAGAGAAAGCAAAAAGACACCAAGAAGAATTTACTACACAAATATTAAGGTTGCTAACAATAAAAGAATGAAGAAGGGGAAAATGGGACTACTACTCAGCTATTGGGGGAGAATCAGTATCAGAAAGAAATCCAGGTAACGCCAAGATTTTCTACCCAGTTAACTCTAAAACAAGGATGGAAGAAAGGAGGCAAAAGGAGTTATTTTGAGGGACTTCACTGAAATCTCAAGGTGGAGTCACCCCTCCATCAGGAAAAACAGGTCTCAGAACAAACCATCATTTATTATCTGATTCCCAAATATGTTACTGGACAGATGAAAGAATCCGGGTGTTCTTTAATCTCACAGCTACAAGCCATCTACATATGAAAGGAGGAACACTAGACAGGTATTTGAATTCTCAAGCTCCTGTACCTTACTCCCAGGCCCAGTGAAATCACACAGCTCACTTGGGGTGTGCAGCGTGCTCAAATTAGACACTCGAAAAGCATTCTGATTTGTCCTCAGCCTCCACACCCACCCCAGCTTTTAACGTAGGCAAAGGATAAAACCTTAATTACACAGTCTTGGAGAACATAAATGGGAGTTGAGTGCATCTCCTTAACATTTAATCTTCGTAGAAAAACCAACCAAAAATGCGTCTAGTAACTACAAGAGCAGAAGACAACTCCCCAGACCATCTATTAGATCATAATTTCCTCAACGTCCTCTGAAGGGGGAGAATACGAAATAAATCAAACACATGCACGAAACACTCCTCAAGTAGAGGATAAATCATTGCATTCTTAGTTGAGTGTGCCAAAATTTGCCCCCTACTCACTCTACCAGAATTAGTTTCTGTAGCAAAAGCACCAGTAAAAAGGAATCACACTAATGACAAAGAAAAATCAGCACATTTAGTTTTCTTTCCAGTGATTTCCATTATAAGCCTACTAAATTCCAATAAAGTAGCATTACACTATGGAGATAGTTAACAGAAAAGCTCAAAGAAGTCACAAATGTCACCATATTTAATGTGATTCAGAGTATGCACCAAACATGCCAGATGTACTGCCTCTGTCTTGGGTTGTCATCCATGGTTTCTCTATTTACAGGAACTCAGTCTGATATCTGGGAAGGCTGTTACATCACAGTGGTTGTGAAGTACTGGCTTCTAGCTACCCTAGCTGATAGGCTGTCTACCCTAGTTAGACCACTCTGTGACCTTGGTTAGCCTCCTTGAAGCCCTCCTTACGTACTTCTACTGTTTTCAAAAATGAACACACTGGCAGTGTCTGTTTCAAGGGTTTTGATGAAGATGGGTTGATGAAGACATAAAAAGAACTACATATGCCCATAATATGCACATAAAAAACCCTTAATAAATGTTAGCTGCTATTAGATATATATCAAAAATTGGAAAAAAAATAAAGACGTTAATTTTTTGGTACATAATGTAACAAAAGTAGCTCATCAAATTAAGAGTACTACTAAAAATAAATCTTATATGACTTTCAATTAAAATTAAACAAGGGTGATATTCTGAAAGTGCATATTGGCTTCCAAATTTGGAATCATTTCATGAAGAGTTCTGTGGCCTAATGATTCTCAGAACTAGAGTCCAGAAAAAAAAAAATCAGAAAATGAAAGAGAATTTCTCTCCTTCCAGACTTTCCTGGGGGTTGGCGCATTAGTTAGTTGTGTATCTGTATTCCCAACAGCTGCAAGTATGCTGTAATCACAATGACCCAAGAAATAAAAAAGCAAGGAATAATCTGCTGACTTGATATGGTCAGCAAAGCAGGCCATTTGAGAGATAAAATTTTTATTAAGAGTTGAATAACGCTACATTTGATTGGCTGCACTGATAACCATAATTTTTTTTTCTTCTAAACATTCTGCCTGGAGAGAAACACTGATATTCTAGAAAATGATAACATGCTCTTTGAATGATAACAAACAAGCTGAAAATCAAAGAGGTATTGGCATTTATTGTACCAACTCTCATGTAACAAGGCCAAATGGAGATTTAATTGTCATGCAGGTAACCGGATTAGTGAAGACTGTCTAACTCCTCTACATAGGTGGCTACATTATCCAGCTCTGCCATCTCCACGGATGAAAATGACCTGGGAAATGTCAGAATTGTGCTTTGCTTTATGGCCTTGGGGTGAGCATATGTTTTATTTTGCACACTTTATTACTTGTTAAAGAGACACAGCCCTGAAAATAAGAATAGGTTCATATGTCAAACATTCTGTACTCTGTAGACAGTCTGAATTGATTAAAGTCTCATTCACCAGTTTTTCTAAAGTGCAATTGTCCTAAACTCAGAAAAACAAAGAAACAGAACCTGCTAAGATCTACAACTTCCCTCCTACTCCAGATCAAAGGAAACTCCAAGGCAAAAAATAAATATTTGGAAGTAAAATGCAAGACAAGTCAAAATAAACCACAATGAGATTAATGTTCCCTGAGTTTTTTTTTTTCTTTTCTCAGACCTAACTGTAATCTGCTCAAATGAGAGTACTAGCATGTATAAGTTAAGGATCTTTAAAGCTCATACAGTTAAATATGCTGAAAATACAAATGCAAAGGACGACTTCCTATCTCTAAATCTATTCTTCCTGTTTCTAACATGACATGTTGTGCAACTCTGATTAAAAAAAAAAGTATTTACAAAACAGAAATGCAGCTCTCCTAGCTCAAATAAGACAATCCCTGGTAAAGCAATAATATGACTCTTCTGTTAACCTTAGAATTTCATTAAAGGCCAAAATGAACATAATAGCTGGAATCCAGTAGCTACTTTCTTGAAGTCCTGAATAATGCATTATAATAGAAAAGGTTTACAATATAGAAAGTCAACAACATATACATCATGAGCATTTATAAACTTGGCATAGTGTAAACACTTTCCCGTGGGAAGCACAACTTGACAGGCCTCCTACTTTTATAACCTGATCTGAGAGCTAAAAGCTCCCCTATAAAGATGATGCAAACGCCCTAATGCACAGCACATTAAGCCCTAATGAAACAGCCCAGTCTGAGTTTTAAATGCAAGCCTCCATTCAGTGATGGTTTAAATATAAGCATAATAAAGCAGATTAAAAAGAAAGAGGCTGTAATTACTTTTATTAAGAACTCAATCTCTTGTCCTATTATTGGTGTATATGTAAGCCTCAAAGGCTGAATACAGATAGTAAAAAATTACATGAAGGGCTTCCCAATCATGTCGTGTCCATTATGTTTTTAAATGTAAGCCTAACAACTGATAAAACATGCAGAGAATATGAAAAATTGAGAAACTAACATCCTGGCAAAAATCAGCTAGCCCTGGGCTAGCCACTGTATCCCTTCTTGTGTTATTTGGTAAAGAAATGACATTTTATGATTTCAGGACTGGCATGCCACATAAAGGTATATGAGAGAAAAACTCATAAATTCAAAAGTGTAAGAAAAGACAGTCTTGATTTTATGATGTCTATTTAAGGTGGCCTTCGCCAAAGTAATAACTTGATACTATTTCACAAAATTATATTTATAAACATTCTGCACTCTGTTCAGAATGTTAACTAGGCATTTGTTAGAAAATAGACACCAAAAAGCACTTTAGTACAATTTTCTTATTACTTAAATTTCAGTTATTTCTCCAAATACATCAATTTATAATTCATGTACCAAAACTATAAAGTTGTTTAAATGACTCCTTTTTCCCAATTGTATATTTCATATTTGCATTCAAGTCTGTTCAAATTATTTAAAACTATCCATTTCAAACCAAAATATAGATCAAAGCCACACAGTTCTTTAAGTTCTTTACTTACTTCTGGCTTCTGTTCCTTTTTTCTTGGCCTAAAATGTCATAAATCTATCATTAGCTAGCAACTGTTCTGACGGTTAAAAAAATACACTTTAATTGAAAAAGATTAATGAATTGTTCATCTAGTCCTCCAATTAACTTCAATTAGAGATTTATATAAATAATTCCCGAAATTGTCTGTCTAGAATACTGATGTTTATCTTCATCTTGCAATCAGAATACAGTCAGAACATTAACGTACTAAATATATTTCTGACAAAAAAACCTGCATTAAAGAAATTCGATGGGCAGCATTTTATGTCCTACAGCTTTCAAGTCTCCAAATAGCTTAAATGCAAAAGAAAGAACCTGTCAAATAGCATTTCTGCAGCACAGCACATATGAGTAAAAAAGGAGAATTTCAGATGTGCTTTTATTATTGCATATAAAGGAACTGTGCAGTATTTTAGTACAAAAATATTAATAAGTTACTTATCAACAGACATGTTTAAACATCCAATATCTGGCGTATGGGCAAAGTGCTCAAAACTCGCATTTTGTAAGTATATGTAGCATTATAGATATGAAGGCTAATTTACTTTATTTATTTACTTATTTATTTATTTATTTTGGGTTTTGTTTTTCGTTTTTTGAGACAGGAACTCACGACGTAGCCAAGGCTGTTCTTGAACTCACTATGTAAACTAGGCTGGCCTCAAACTCACAGCAATACTCCTGGTTCTGCCTTCTGAGTCCTGGGATTACAGGCAAGCACCACCATGCCCAGCAAACGTTAACTCTTTTTAGACTTGTTTCAAAATCCAATCATTCATTTGAAATAATCATCTGTTTTTTCCCCATGGATTGCTTTTTTCTATTTCTCATAATACTAGTTCTTTCTGAAAAAGAATTGATCTTAACAAGAGCATCTTCTGGGTGCTATTTCCTATCACTTTTTGTCTTCGTTACTAAGTAGGCTGCAAGGATTTAGTAGACAGCAAAGACTAGGATCAGCTGTTTTATTTCTAGTTCTATTAGTTCAAATTCAGATAGCTCACACATCTGTTTTATTTCTAAAATCACTGCCCAGGAAAAGTGTCCTACCCAAACATAAACTTTACTATAAATAACTAAGAATCTAACAAATAACTGTTTGGGGGAAATGGAAGTGTGTTTAAAACTCTGAATTCTTCCAAACTATAGGCCTTTAGTAATCTTCCTTTCTAAGAGTCTTTCTGACAGCAGCGATCAACTTCCCTCAGAAGTTGTCCCCAGAGTGAACAAGTAAAACTCCTGCCGGAAATCCAGGTATTAACATCATATTACTTGCTAATTATAAAACACCGTTTCACATACTGACATTACTCACTTCCAGCCCTTTTATCTAAAACGCGTATTTGCTTTCCAATCACAGTCTGACAGCAGAGTGTATCTGACATAAGACAGTGAAATGATCTTTAATAAGACAGCAGTTCAAAGCATGTAGCTTTCCTGCATAATAACTATGTTGGCTTAATTTGCTTCTCCACAGAAATGATTCTATTTGCGGAAATTCACAAAGTAAGACAGATTTTGTAGAGTGCTCTACCAAAGATGAAACTGGCTTTTTAAGAGTTCTCGCTATCTCCGTTAATGGGGGAAGAAGATTGCCATTCTGACATTTAAAGAACTTAGAAATTTCTCTTTTGGTTCTACTTATAGGTATTGTAAAATACTTTTTTTTTTTTTTTTTTTTTTTTGCGGCACCAGGGATTGAACTCACAACCTCGTGCCTGCCAGGGCAGGCGCTTAAGGGACTGAGCCAAACTACCGGCCCTGGTTTTTTGAGGCAGGGTCGCACTATGTAGCTCAGGCTGGCCTTATGCTCATGTTGTAGCCCAAGCCGGCCTCGAACTCACAACGCTCCGCCTACCTCAGCCTCCTGAGTGCTGGGATTAAAGGCGTGCGCCACCACGCCCGGCTTGTAAAATACTTTCACTGTGTGTTATTTGTAGACCCTTTGCTTGTCTTTCTTAGTTGGCATTAGGTCAATGGAAAGATCGCATCAAATGTGCTGTGGTTATTAAGTTAATAAAATGACTGATATTTCAAGAGATTTAGTAACGCAAATAAGTGTGATGTGATCACATCACTTCTCTGGTACTTCTAATCATTCCTAAAGAAAATTAACGTTAAACTTAATATTTAGAGAGGCCCCTGACAGAAGAACACAACAAAAAATCTATAGATTACAACAAAAACTTTCTCAAGTTTGACCGTAAGTTTCAACTACACAAAAATTGCTAAAGCTAAATGAATACATTTCCTTAGAATCGGTTCCATGTTTCATTCTATTCCAAATAGTAACACTGTTTTTCATTTAACATGTACTGTAAAATAAGACAGAAAAGTAGATCAAAAGGATATGCTGGTTTTAATGAAACTAAACCATTACTAAATGTTTTCATAAATTATTACCATTTTCCTTAAAGGCAGAAAGGAATGCTTTATTGGTCTACAGCGAGGTCATTCTGGTGTCCGGAGCATTTACAATCCTAGCTTCATTTTCACCAATCTAAAAGGTTATTTCCAAATTTTCATTTATACATCTTTTGTTTTTTCATAAATATATCTCTACAACCACCATATTATTTCCAAAATTTCACTTGTGATTATTTTGTTTTTTCAGGAGACTAACTGTGCAACCATCAACATGACACAAATCTAATCAGGCTCACTACAAAATCAAATCCTAATCCAAGAGACAGGAAAGATCCTCATAAGAGGGAAAACTACAGCAGAAGGCTTATAATCAGAAACTAGAACAAGAAATGAATTATTATCATGCGCAGCCATAAAGATTAGTACTGTTTTTGGAAGACTGTGAAAATATCCAGTTATCATGAAAGATGTCTAGAAATATGAAACTCAGCTAGTTCTATGAAAAAATTTTTCCAAGCCTAAAAGAAATGCTGGGAGTTTTCCCTTAACAAGGGGCTAAAGACAACTCCGAAAACCATCTGGACAAGGTAGTCGTGGGGTACATTCAGCTCTTCTGTTGCATCTAGAAAGCTGGCCCATCTGGTCTGGGGACCTTGCATGTGAAAACTCACATTTCATTACTGATCATTTTTCCTGGACAAAAAGACCACAACATAAAGCACAAACCTGTACATCATAGGTCCCATTTAGTAAAACAGGCCTGGAAGAATTGATGTCCTGCAGCACACCAGAAAGCACGGAACGGTTGACCTTCTGGAAGTCTTTGGAATGGCTGAACTGCACCATGTTATGAAGGGCCAAGATTTTGCTGTCCAGCTCAGCATCCTGCCTGGTGCGGTTATGCAGTCCTAAGTGATACTTTCGGAAGTGCTTAATCAGATCTGTGGGGTCGTTGCCATAGTAACCATACCCACAGATATTGCATTTAAAGTCCTGAAGCTCTGGAGACAGAGGTGCCGGATCTGGGTTGTCATTCACCACTGAGTCACTTTTGGATTTATTCAGTCTCACACCCCCATCTGAAGGCACTTGTGGGTTTTTTGAGGCCACTGAAACTGGGCTTAAACCTTGACAATTGGCTTGACCACTCTGCGCTTGCCCTGTTTCCTCGGTAGCCTTTGGTGACATCTTATGATCTTCCTTTGTCTCCAATGAGTCCCCTGATGGGGTGCAGGCCATATCTTGAGGGTCATCTGCCTCTGCTCTTTGAGGAGACTTCAAGGGCTCACAGATCCCTCCAGCAGCTGGAGATGAGAAAGCCAACATATTTCTGTCTGTCACCTCATCAAGCGGAAAGGATGGAAGGTTTCCTCCCTTGCTGGGGCTTTCATAATTGAAGCCAGCCTTCTCACCCAGGACTGAGCTTTTGGTCTCCTTCTTACTGCTAGAAGACGGATCTTGGACGTGCAAGCTATGCTCTTCTTTGTTATTTAGTTCTGCAGCATTGCTCTGATCCGTATTTTCTGACATCTGATCTGCAGAAAATTCTTTGTTCTGTCCAGATACCTTGCTTTCTGCACCTATCGGCTCCAGGGTCTGGCCCTCGCCTTCACTAGCAACGTTTCTCAGAGGGGGGTTCTTTTTCCGGACCATATCTGCGAAAATACACGGAAAAGGTAGAGCAGGGTTATTTGAAGGTCACAGACATGTAATCAAATCTAGACTACTTTACTCATTCTATTCAAGATTTTCTAAGGTGTATAATAAAATACTTCCTCTAACAGAACTGTTGGTCTTAAAAATAGCAAGAAATTGAAACTAAAGCAAACAATTTACATTTGGAATTATTTTTGTCACAGACTGTCTCATTTATTATTTAAAAAGATTTATGAATATTAAAGAATTCATTATCTTTACTGGCTCTATCATTATTATTAGTCTTCCCTACCAATTACATTTTTGCCCAATTTCTTTATTTAGCTATAATGGATGATATATGCACACACATATACTTATATATGTTGTAGATTATATATAATATGTATGCATGTTATAGAATATATATACATGCTTTTGTCAATGGAACACATATTATATGCGTGTATAATACACACATGTATATCTAAACATCATCACTTATAGTTTAATGCTGTAACACTGTGCAAGCAAGCTACAGGCTTCCAACCAAAATGCTCTCTTAGGCATAAAGACAGAAGAGTAGTGTTATGAACACTGTGAAAAGAGGCCTGTTATTACTCCCAGAAAATGGAGGATAATGAATGTTTCATCTCTCAACTGCCAACCAATTTCTTTAAGACACTTTGAGAGCCTTCCTGAAAATGAGGAGGACCTGGTATGCATCAGCATGGTGTATGGGTCAGGTTTCAACAGAACAGTCTCTAGCATGATGGCGAAGCAAACCAAGCCAGGGCGGACTAGACACAGACTGCAGCGAACACCAGGAGTCCTGCGGAAGGTGACCTCACACTGAGGCATACAACACCGTCACGCTGCAGCTAAAAACGGTGAAGACTTAGCAGGATCCTACAGTTTCCCTTCATGGGGAAGCTCTACTGTGTCTTTCTGGATGGTGATGCTATCAACTAAGGTCGAAGTTAGAATGTTGTGGACAGATTCCTCCACAGGAATCTAGTGATCAGAACCCTAAGGATGTAGAGAAGTAAGAAACAGTGTGTGTCCTATCAATAGAAGAATGCACTAGCAAAGGTTAATCAAAGATGGGGCTCCATGGCATGTGTTCCATAAAGATTCAGCAGGAAAACTGTCAAACGCTACCTAAGGCATCACCCCAAACATCTGCAGAATTTGATTTCTAGTAAAACAACCTCTTTCATAGCAGACTACTAGGAAGACCAATTTAACAGAGTTCGTCACACCATGATTATCCAAAAAGTGCTGGGAAAATCCAAATTAATAACATGGTATTAGGCATTTTTGTCTGTAATTTTTCACAAGTGCTGAGGAACCAGACTGGCATGGGAAAGATGGGTGGACCTTTGCTTCTGAAAAGCTGGTCAAGCAATTTTTTTTTATAGTATGTGTCTCCAACCAAAGAGAATGCAGTAGTTGTGTATGGAATCATTTACAAGGTGAAAATTCACCTTAGTGAATAACATTGACAACAGTACACCTGTTTAAAAAAGCATACTGTTCCTCTTATATACCAGTAACATCGTCCATCAAAGAGCCACAGAATCTCCCTCTCAGCACAATAAAAAAATTCCGAGATGAAAGACTGAGCCTTCACGGGTTAGTGATGACGATGTCACCCTGCCTGGATTCCTAGGGGAGGGGCCATGTGTGCCTGTCCTTGGTGCCACTTCACAGGGACTAAAATTAACAAACCTAGGGAATCTTCATCAGGAGAAGACACACTGTCTGTATTTCTGCAGTGCTTACATTTCAATGTCTTACACACTGATGGCAATGGTTTAGGAGACCTCTATTCTTTTGGAAGTGATGAGGCATCTTAGGAAGGGGTAACACGGGGAAGACTGAAAGCAATTTTATTAGTGGCCCACAATGGGAAAAATAAAGAGGAAAAAATACAAAGGAAATTTAAGAAATGGATTAGCATTTAAACTAAAGTTTAAGCAAAATCTACTGGTTGGAGCTAGACATGGTCTCAGTTATTCAAGGGGCTGCAGTAGGAGGAAAGTGAGCCCAGGAGTTTGAGAACAGCGTGAGCAACACAGTGAGATCCCCCAATATTACGTGTGTGGGGGGGGGTTGTGGATGGGTGGGTTCACGCATGCGCACACATTTATGTATGTATTTAATTTGGCTAACATAAAAGGATATTCTAGATCACTGAGTATCAGGCATTCCTACCGACGAGAATGTGATGTATATACCTCTTGACTTTCTAGAATTCCATGATTGCGTCTTCCATTGTACATATGACACTATAAAGCTTTCTGTGACAAATACTGAATAACTATATTTTGTCTTTCCATTTTTTCAATAGCATGACTAAATTCTGACTCACCTGAATAAGTAAATAAGGTTACACAAAAAATTAATATCCTATATGAAAAGTAGATTGTCTAAAAAAATGATAATTCATTAATGTTATCCTCCCATCAAAATGAAGAGAAAATGGTTTATGCCCATATATTAATGTCAAGGTGATTGGAAAAATGACAACAATTTAAATAGCCAGAGAGCTACATTAAATTAAAAATGAATAGACTGAAACATGTTAAAATTAGAAAGAAATTAGATTATTTTTCAGGACAGAGAAAAGTTATAGATCTTATTAATTTATCATTATCATAAAGAGATGCAATGGGTCAAAGCTTCAAAACTATTCAACCAAAATGTTTACTGCCTTAGAGGAAAAATATGACTTAATTAAACTATCATCTTTCCAAATTTCAGTTCCCTCTTCCACTCAAGAACAGACCTTTAGAAAATGTATGACTCACTGGGGTTCCTTATGCTGAACAGAGGCCTTAATAATATACATTGCAAAGAAGGTTAACTGCTAAAACTTCAAGGAAGTATCAGAAAGGTCACTTGGGTTTTTTTCTGTGTTGTGGGGGTAGGGGCATGTACTTTTTAGTTGCTGTTTTTTTTTTTTTAAATGTGGCTAATTTAGTTGACTATACTTTGAAGTAGTTATAGAAAACATAACTCCTACTGGAATTATATGATCATAATTTTTCAGAGTGACATATTATGTAAATATAAGCACATTTGCAATACTTCCAAGTGGAAGAAACTCCTCTAGCAAGTCATAAGTTAGATACCATAAGACTAGAGCCACCCTCCAGTTATTATCTGTAAGACAAATAACAGATTGCACGATGTTTTACTGTCTGCCAAGAACTTTTCCAGTTAACATTTTCAGTTGAAAAAAAAAATAGATCACATACTTGTAAAATCATACCCAGCATTGACTTCATAAGGCATGTGGCTTTAGAGTGCTTTTTACAATTATTAGTTCTATTAGTCAACTAGCAGGAAGCTAATATGACTGTCTTAGAAACGCTGGGAGGACACAGAAGACATTCTGAGAGCTGAGCTGTGTATCTGCAAAACAAAGCAAATAAAAAAAATTTTTTTTTCCTTCCCAAATGATGCAAACATACTTTTTAAGGTATCATACCTAAAATACATTACTATGTCAGCACCATGAGCTGCTGGAAAAACATCTGATAAAAGCAGGAGCAGACCTTGAGCAGGATCCTCTCCTCCCTTGGATTTTAATAAAGCAGCAGGGGGAGGAAGATGATAAAAAGATCACAAGACATGAAATCAGTTTCACAAGAGACTGTGATGTTGGTGAAATTCTTTGACCACAATCCCTCTGCCCCCAACCCTAGTGAGTGTGATACTTACCTACCCTAAAGTTGAGGGGATAGAATCGTACTTTGTAAACACCAGCAATGGCTTATGAGGGAAAATTTAAGTCATTAAAATAAATAACCACGTGACGGAACCTCGGTCATCAGCTGCGGCAATTCTATTTTAAACAGTGTCATTCTGCTCCTTAGCAGTTAATATGCCTCATGCAGACTACAAAAATGAAGAGTTCAAGATGCTACTTAGTGTAGGTCAACATTAAATAGCCATCACAGACAACGGAGCTGAAAATCAACAGGTCAGAAGGGCTGAAAAATCGCAAGGCTACGAGTAGCTGGTTTAAGTCCCCTAAGTAACTATGAGATAAAGAACTGGCTCCGGGGTAATCGTGAGCATTGTGTGAACTGACATCATCCTCCACTCGCACAGACACATGAACACTACTTAAACAGCTGATTCCATGGGACTCCCAACATAGGTACAAGGTTAAAAATATGTTCAGCTTCTTCAAGATGCTCCATTAGCTTTTCAATTCTGAGGTATAAGGTACTGCATCTGCACAAATCATCAATATCTACTCTTGACTGTGCTTCTTTCTAAATTAAAACAAATCTAAAAGCTTTGTTTGCATTCTTAGAAGTGTTTGCTATTTAAAAAAAGAGCAATAGGAGAGGGTACTTATGTCTACTTTCCAGTATTATTTAGATTTAAACAATGAAAATAATAATCAGCATTAGAGCTTAAAATAAAATCTTAATAACTACTTGGTCTGATTACAATGCTTAAATATATAAGAAAACAATTTTCTATAAAAGACAGGATTATGTTCTCAGGGTGATAACTTCACAGTCAATAAAATCTGAGTTTTCCATTATATCTGGATACTGTAAACTAACTCACTAATGATTTATTATATTTCATATATCTGCACATACATTAAATATATGTAAATATAAATAGACATGTCAACCTGTATAAATATGTATATAACTATGCATATGCATATATATATGTACACACATTTATGAAATACTCCAAGTAAACTTAGAAGAGATAATTGAATATATAATTCACCTAAAGAAAAAAGCTATCAAAAATTTTAAAAGAAGCTGACACCACCCAGCCACCCAATGTAGATGAGTACCAGTATTTAATTCCATTAGATGAGAAACCACTGGAAGGTAAGATACATAAATTATAGATTTGCTTTATAGAATATTGACCTTAAAGTAAAGAATGAAAACCAAAGGAGGAAGAAAGATCAGTAAAAATCACATGTCCAGTTTCTGGATGTGATTCAAATCACATGCTTCTGTGATCAAGGGCAAGTCCTTCCCATTCTCTGAATCTCTGTTCTTATCTGTATCATGAGGGAATAAATTATTTCTAAACTTCTCCCTGACTCTGTGACTCTGTAATCATTCTGGTTAACAACACTGTAGCTTTACCTTTGAAAATCTTTGCCCAATTTCACCAAAAGACTATAAAACATTAAACCACCAATCATAAGGATGGTCTAAAAACTACTAATGCCTACTGTTTGCTCAGTTATTCATTTCCCCCACAATTCAAGTATTAAAAATGTATGTCCAACATCAACTACACCAAGAAGGATCATTTTAATTGTATCATCTGTCATTAGTTTAAGAGAGTAAGGGTATTGTTAAAGAGCAAAGAAAACAATCATAAGGAACTCCTGTTCTTAAAAAGAAAAAAAATCGCTTCCCAAATGTCATCCTGTGTGTGTGTGTGTGTGCGTGTATATGTATATATTCTGAACAAGACTGTAAAAAATTAGGGGGACCAAAGATTGTGTAATCTGACCTCAGTCTCAAATCCTGCTGCACATGATTTTTATTATAAGTAGCAGCTCTTATTTTCATAATATATAATACCAGATGACATGTTCTTTTTGTTTTTCTAGATAATAAAACTTTCAAGGGCTTGAAATCAAAGCTTAACACAAAAAGAAAAGTCCTGATAGTCTTCTCCTTTGTGGATCTATGTTCTCTCCCCTGCTTGGTGGTATCATCAGCCTAGGAATACTGAGATTAATTACACACTTCATGTAGCTTTTATTTTTAAGAAATTATAAAGAAAAAAGAAAAGCAAAATGTTCCTTTTGATCAAAAAGTCCCCCACAAAGAATTTAAAGAATTAAGCAAGTGATAGCAAAATAAAAGGAAGGTCAAATCTTAGGCCTATAGCAAACTAGATAGCTTCCATATGAACAACATACAAAGTTCACTTTCTAAAGAACATATGTGTCTGCTCATTGGTTTGGGGGAAAAACACTTGAATCCTGTCTACTCCATATATACAGATCAAAATCAGATCGCTTAAGTGAACTATAAAATGCAAGAGACATTGTTTACCCAATTCACAAATCCAAGAATTACTGAAGGAGTTTAAGTGTTTTCTATTTCTTCAGATTTCAGGGCAATACTTCAGGGGTAGATCACTTTTTTGTAAACTGTATCAAACTTCCTAAACTCAATGTCAGATTCTATTCTTTGCTTTCCATTTCTGTTTAATTTGTTCTCTCTGAATCCACTGTTCCCGAATCTTTAAAGATATTTTTGGACATCTTAAATCCTGTTGAGATTTAAGAGTCATCACCTTCAAACAACTCCTATCAAATAAATTCCTATTAATTCACATCAAATTAATCCAAAATGATCAGTTCTATTAACATATGCTTCAGAGCACAAAGCCAGTTAATAGTTAGGCGGACACTAGAACTAACCCAAATCAATCTCTCTCTCTCCCTCTCTCTCTTCCCTTTCTCTCTTTCTCGCTTTCTCCCTTTGAGATAAAATGCACAATATTTGATAATTTGTTTCAAAGAGTTTTGATGCTGGTGCAAACACATTTTATTAGACTTTTATTTCATCATGCTATGTTCTCTATATTTTAAATATCTAATTTCAAATGCTCAAGCCTAGCTAAAAGAAGATAGTGTCATAAGTAATATCATATTTGCCAAAATCAGTCTTCAGGTATCCACATATGGCTTAAAGCAAGAAGTTCACTAATCATTACCTTTTTGAAGAAAATTACAGAACTTCTTCCTTCAAAGACTTCATGCCATAAATTTATATGACACTGTGGGCTATCTCTAGAAAAACTGAAGAATGCATCCTCTTTACTAACTGGCATAATTAAAACAGAGCAAGTAGAAGTTACATAGAGAGAATGTTAAAAGGAAAGGGAAATTGGTTAGTTTTCATTCCATAATTGGCAAGAAGCAAAAGTATTAAAAATCATAGCTTCAATGAGCAATTTAAATGTTATCATTTGTTTCACCACCTGTATGGAATTTTATCTATTCTTTTCTGGAAAAAAAAGAAACAGTATCCACAATAATAACTGCTCATTTAAAGAGACCAATTTGGCTATATTTGCATATAAGACAGGCTCAACTTTATCCTTTAATTCTTTGTTAAACGTAAAATATTTCAATGGGCCCTTGGGCAAAGAGCCAAACATAGAATTATGTACAAAAAGAGTAGCTCATGGAAAAATATAAATGCTTGTATTTATCTTGACAGTTGTAAAGCAAACTGATACTTTATTGGATGAAAATTAGATTTCCAACGATAACAGAAAATAGCCAAGTGTAGTGTTTTATAGGAGTATTTTTTTACTTAGCACTGGTTCAAAATCACCTTTGTATATTAAAGGTAGTTTAGCTTTTATGTATTGATGTTGGTTTGCCTGTTTTCTAATTTGTTCTTCAAAAAATCCAACAGGAAAGAAAATCTCATGCATTCAGTCCACCAACATAACTGGCTTACAGCTATCTCAAATCTCTCATTTGAAAACTGTACCCATCACTGGTACTCCCCTTGGTAAAGGGATGCAGGCAGCATGATTACTCCAAAGAATATATCGTCCAAGAAGGTGGCAAACTTCACTCAGGAAGAAGGCCACTGTCTTCCCAGCACCAGTTAGCCAGATGTAAGGAAAGGTTTTGTTTTAAGAATGCCAAACTGAACACAAGACTAAAGGGCGTACTGTCAACTTACACTGCCGATCTACTGTCTGTGGACACAGATACAGGGAAAGCAAGACTCGGACAGAAAGATGCACATATCTCCAAAACGAAGGGAAGTAACTTTGCACTACTGTAAGCAACAGTTCTTCCTCATGAAACTGGGAAGTAACTCACAGACCACTGTGCTCCTTACAATCCAGTAGGAAGCGACTTAAAAGGCCTGTACCCATCTGACACCCAAGGCCCAAGGACAGAAGCACAGGAGTACCCAATAATTAAAGCACAAATATCATGAGGAGTCAGCTCAGACATTCATTCAAAAGAGGGGACTTCAAAAGAAATTCAGACTGTCTATGTAACATAAATAAATAGATGATAGAGGATAAATAGATGATAGAGGAAAGGGTCTTTTTTCTGCATGTATTTTTTAAAGTTCATTCAAATCAAACTACTAACTGATGGCTTTTGTGCTATACGATGCACACTGATACAAAACCTATCACTCAGTGCCAACTACTTAGTTTAGCCCACCTATCATCATTTTTACTTCTGAAGAAAATGAATTATACACACACACAGAGTGAAGACATTTTTCTCTTTTGTTAGGCACACTGAACTTTTTCAAAGAAGTCTGATCTTTTTTAAAAAATTTTTATCATACTTCAAAGACATTTATGAAAGTAAGACAATAAAATGGGCCATTTTGCCCTCTCATCTAGAATTTTTTTAAAAAATGAGTTTTATGTACAGAGAAAAGCAAAGTACCCACAGAATCCATTCATAATTTGGGTATGTGATGAGTTTAAGATGCTTCAGCTGGAATAATCTTTTTTTGACAAATCCTGACTTCAGAACGTTCTGCTTACGCTCACACCTCAAGTTTAGCTAAACTCTGTCTAGGCTTTTATCATGGTAACTGTTTAAACAGAGATGGCAAATCCAAGGAGTTTCTTTAGATTCTTCCCAAGATTTTGGCTTTGAAAAAGAACTGAAAGGTCACATTAAGTTTAGTGAAGACTGTATACACCTCTCATTCAGATCCACAATATACATTAGCAATTACAGCTCTAAAAATTCCTAGGGAATCAGAGGATAGAGTCAGTTCAAACTGGATTAGAATCTCCCAATCTCATTTGGCTTTATGTCTCATAACGCCACTTACCCAACAAACTACTGCTGCACAAACAGAGAGAAAGGCTATTCTAAGACAGTAATGTTGGAGGAGGAAATACAACCAAGTTGTTAAAGCATATACGATATTTTAAAAGAAAACAGTACTCTTTCATTACATTGGCAAAAGAACTAAGATGCTCTGCTCTAAAGCAGACAGTTTTGAAGTTCTTGTTTTTGATTTTAGGGTTTCCACCCTGCCCTCAGCATAGCCATCAACTTTAAAAGAAGATCACTATGCATTATCGCGAAAGATTTAGAATCAGCATTTTGAAAGAATGCATAATGGCACAGGATCAGAGATTAAACACTGAGTTTTAAAAAGTTAGAGATAAACTATGTATGCGTGATAAGATCCCAGATGTCTGAATTATACATTCCTAAACATAAGGTTATAAATCCAATGTCAGTTCTGACCTAAACAGTTAACATACATATCAGTGCCTAAAGGAGCCCTTTTTGTGGGGCAAGGCGACTGAGACAGGATCTTGCTGTGTACCTCAGGTTGGCTTTGAATTCACTAGTAGTCCACGTTGACCTTGAACTCATGGCAATTCTCCTGCCTCAGCCTAAAATATGGTTAGCACTTTAAAGAAATATGGAAGATTGAGAGCCATTAGAGAGAGATCCAGGGTTCTTTAAGACATCTGCATTTTCTATAGTTACAATCAGTAGTCCTCAAACGTGGCAGGTGCCTGAGAGAATATCTCATCTCTGCTTTAGTAAGTCCTGACCCTCACAACCCCACTCAGACTCTGTCTCCAGGTAGCTGTAGGGATAATGAAGAACACGGTGCCAACACCAGGGACCACAGTCAAAAACAGGGACAAATGTAGACCCGGTGGTACAGCTTAGTATTAGGCTGGCTTGTGTTCCTGGGGGAAGTAGAAAAACAGACAAGATGGGTCCACAGAGAAGATTCCCTCTCTTATTCTTTAGGTTCCAGAGAGACAGCAATCACTCATAGGTTTTGGGATTTTGTTTTGCTAGTGCAACTCCCAAAAATTAGAGAGAGACAGACAGACACACACACACACACACACACACACACACATACAGAGAGAGAGAGACAGAGAGAGAGAGAGAGAGAGAGAGAGAGAGAGAAATAGAAGGGAGGAGGAGGAAAAGAAAAGAAAGAAAAGAAAAAATAGTCTAGGCAGACGCTAAAGTAAATCACACACAGAGAATGAATTTTAAATTAATTTCAAACACCAAGCCAGACAGGGAAGTAAAGTCACAGGAAAAGCCAAATCAGAAAGGATGGCCACACGTCTGGTTTTCTCCAGGGGCCCCACAGTTCTTATCCCCTAGAGAAAGAACGGTTATTTGATACATATGTGTGAGGTTGCAGCTTCAGGACAGCAATCAGCTCATTCATGAAGCATTTTTATAGGTAATCTAATCAATCTTCACTCTCAAATTCAATGTACATTTAAGAATCTATCTAAACACACACAGATGTACACACACACACACCTTTAGAAAAGCTTTCCACCACCTGCACCCCTATTAGTAATTTCTTTTCCCCCATCAGTCTTCTTGTGGACACCTGTCATAACAGAGTCAGGAAAAATATATACGATTCAAGATTCAGGCATTTTACAAATAGTTCTTTCAAATTCTAACTGAACGTTGAAAGAAACCAAAAGTCAGAACCAAACTCTTTTTTAGGACCATGATCTTGAAATGTTGATAAAGATGTGAATTTGCAATTGGTAACAAAAACATACAGTGTTAATGTTACTGTGACCCATGACTGCACCAAGAATGCACTGTCTCCTCTGATTTTAATTCTGGTTCATGATCTTTTGAGCCAACTGCTATTACTATTTACATTCTACAGATGAGGCTCCTGAGACATGGAGAATCTGAAAGCATAACCCACACACAGACCTCCTCACTGAACTAGCTGGTTCTAGAAGACCCTAAAGCCTCACCAGATCACTCAGTCTCTCACTGCAGTTCTCATAAACGCTCTTGTGTTTTCATCGTTTATGACAAACAGCTCAGCAATGCATGTTTAGATCTATAAGTAATGCAGTACACTTTAAAAAGTGTAAGAAAACAATCTAGAAGACACTGTTTTGCGAAGATTGCCATTACACGTATGTGTTTCACTCTATGGTTCTGGGAAATGAACATACAATCATAGATTTCTCAGGGACTACTGGGCTACCTAACTTTAGAATTTGCCTCCTAACATCAGCATATCACTACAGCCACCAAATGACACATCTCTAAAACAGATGAACTTCTACACAGTTTTCACAGTTCCCCCATCACGTGGCCTTTTAGGCACAAGGCCTTTTAAGGCACTAGTCACACCACATTATGTTATGTGTTAGAGTCTTAGGCAACTCTGTTCGACTGTGATGTCCTCGCTTATTAATATTATCAACCCTAATCCAAAAAAGAACATAGATCCATTCATATATGTGTCCACATTAATCAAATTAACATAGTAATTCATACCTGAGAACATCTACCTGTCATCAAAGGTTCTCAAACTATCTCCAGGGGCAACACATCTGAGGCCAGAACACACCTCCATCATTAGCAGTGATACGCTGCGCTGGTGATCCCTGGAGCTACGGTCCCGGGCTTACTGAAGCAAGGAACACGGAAGTTTCTAAACTGGAAGATGATAGGAATGTGGCCCTCCCACAGAGTCAAGCCTAAGACACAGCTGACACTCACAGAAGTTCTACTGGGATGGATGGAAGGATGGATATTAACACACTTAAAACTTTCTGCATATTGCTCATCCTGTCAAGGAAAACCTGGCATCAAATGAACTTTGGAAAATAAAAGATAGAATAATGCTAAAGTTGTCACATTAACATAACGCACTTGAGGTATCAATTTTCTCTTTGTTAAGGGGGAAAAAGAATCAGATATCACAGCCCTTGACTCATGAGCACAAAGCAGGTAATGCCACATGTAGTGAGAAATAAGAATGAGTAAGTTTACTATTTGCAACTGTGAATCACAACCATCTTGGCTTGATTTGGATTCTATGGTTGTCTGTATAACTTTATGAAGCAAAACTGTCTGGGGAATGATTGCGCAATTAGAGGCCAGTTCATTTAAAAATTAGTTTGCTTTCTATATAGTGATAATTTCCTAATAATTTTATAATAATCACTAAAATCAATTTTTTAAGTTCATATAGCTGCATAATTATATGCTCAACATGAATACTACATGGTATTTATCTAATAAATATACAATGTTTACTATCTGGACATATAAATTTTATTTATAAATTTTTCACCTTGGTTTCTGTGAGATTTTGAAATTCAAAATATCCTATACAACTAGACACTACATAAAAAATAGCCAATTAAATTCAACTTTTAAAATACAGTTTAGGACAGAAAAAGAATACACTAAAACAAGCCCCAAACATCTGCATCAGACTCCCAACAACTTCAAACATCTTGAAGGACACAAAACACTGGTTTAATTGAAAAATACACAGGCACAAAGCACAAACATTCACAGTTTTGTTATCTAAGTTTTCTAGACTGGAAACAACCCAGAAAGACATCGACAGTAGAATCTTTTTTTTTAAAGTTGTGTTTATGAATATACAATGGATTACATGATCATGTAGCAGAATATTATGCTGCGACATAAACGAAGAAACTACCTATGCCAACAGAAATGATTTTCCCAAAGAGGGTACGCCTGAGACAGCAGACACAGAACAGTACACACCTGTAACAAAAGTTCAAAAACAGTGAAACTGAGCTAGAGTGTTAGCAGTATGCAGAGCGACAGATTCCTGAGGAGGAAGACAGAATAACAGGAGACATAGGAGGCTTATGAAGCACCAGAAATACTGTACTTCTTGGCGCAAGCGACAGCTGCACAGGTGTATTCATTCTGCAGTAATGCACTGAACCACAGACTGGAACTTGAACTCTCGACCTCACACTTGCCAGGCAGGTGCTGTGCCGCTGAGCTGTAGCCCCGGACCCTGAACCACACATTTATGATCCGGATGCATTTCACCTAGAAAGGCAGTGCATGTGACTTCTCAGGGAAACCGAAGTTTCTCTGCGGAAGGCACGAAGCAACACACTGAGACCTGCAGCAGCTCCAGTTCAAGGGGCCGGTGAAGCTGCCCCACGGAGGGGAACGCAGCTGTGGCCCCTGAGGCCAGGCTGTGCAGCACAGAGAGCCTGCAGCTCCCCAAGCAGGCGCCAGGGTGAGAAAGGAAGCAAAGAGAAATTGAGAGAGGAGAAAAGAAAAGGTTCTGAACTTGAAAGATTTAAAGGGTAAAAACTTTAGGAAAGAGAGATGAAGGGCAAAAACAAGAGTAACAAACAACAGGCAGAAGATGAGGAGAGCGAAGGAACAAAGAGAAGGAGGAGCTGTCTTTTACTCTGAGTGACAGGGAAGGCACTAAGGAGGAGACTCTCAGGCACACTTCTATTATAGCTATCAAATACACGACACCACGCTGAGTGGCCAGGTAAAAAAGAAGACAGCTAGTATTTGTTGTGCACCTATTACGTCTCAGTTATTCATTCATTAACTCACATAATTTCCCTATTTACTCTCACAGGCTTTTGCTATCAGTTATTCATTAGTGCTATTTTACAAATGAGAAACAGGAACTGAAAAGGAGGAGTCACAGTCCCCCCCAAACCTCAGAAGCCCAGAGAGGTACAGGAAAGACAACAGCAATACAATACCGTGGACTGGCCAGAGAATTCACACATCTGAGTTCTGAAGACTTTTCTACTCCTGGATAAATGAAATGTGTCTAATGAAATATGACAGATGCTACCTCCGCCGAGGGCGGCTGCTGGGGTACACCACTGAATTCTATCTCACAAACCGAATAACGAAGAGGGATGGCTCATTTTGCACGAAAAAAAGGGAAACTTCTATTAGTAAAATTCTATTAGGTTTACATTTTCTGCTTGGTGGATATTTTCTTCAGACTTTGGCTTCTGTTATCCAAATGGCTTCTAAAGCGCACTAGTAATTGACACCCCTCCTCCGCCTCCCCAAATGAACGGGCAGCACACAAATCTTAACAAAAAAAAAAAAAACTTGAAAATATTATCCCTTAAAACTCTTTCATGTGGCATGCAGCATTTGCTCTGCAAGAATATGAAAAAACATAATACATTCATTTTATCATACAGAATTAGCTTCAGATTTGTGTGCTATGATGAATAAAGAAAACGTCATGGAGTTCTTCAAGGAGAACCATAAAGTCCAAGAATGCCGCCTGCAAAACAAATTTGAGAATGGTAATGTGGACAGAACAAAAATTAGTGAGCTCAGGTGTTAAACGTTCCAGCAGAAGTGTTGATGTTGTGTCCATTTTTCTGCAGAATACAGGAAAACAAGCTTCCATGTGGATGGAAAATGGTATATAAGGAAACTGCAACACAGCGCCTGGAGCGGCACTTCCATTTAGCATTACTGAAATCTTCCACTTCCATTTAAACTTCTGTGAAACACTTTATTATAATAATTGTATCGAATTATTTCAAAAGCAAATGACTACAGGGGCCACATGAATAAGCAGCACTGGTATCGGGAATACTGTCCATCTCCATACCTGCAAATGATGCCTTGTTTTTTTCCACAAGCGAGGATGCTACACAGAAAATAAAATCTCATTGCCGAAATAACTTGAGAGAACCGTGACTACATCATCAGGGTACCACTCGGCACTTGTGATCTTGTTGTAACTAAGACTACTCTGTTTCAATACTGAAGTAGAGCAAAGTACATTAGAAGTGAGACATGATAGAAGTCACTGAGAAAAGAAACTGTAGACTATTTAATCTTTGCCATCTTCCAAGGTTTAAAAAGAAGCAAGTTGTAGAGTCCCAAAACATTCTGCCCTGGATCACTGAAATGAAAGTGCAATTCTTCATAAAGTATTATTAATATGGTCCTGAAGAGCTATAAGATGAAGTGGTCCCTGGCAGGCAATGTCTTTAGCCAAGTACAAATAGCATCATTCTAGGTATCTTCTCGGGCCAAGAATATTGCTTGAGAAAGGACTACTTTAGGCATTTCAAATTGTCACTCAGTTTATCCATTCGTGCATTTTGCACTTGGCTTTCAGGAAGAAATTATAAATGTTTACTCCAACAAGCTGATACAAGGATGTTATTTTTTGTAGAAACCAAAGGCAAATCTACCTGCTGGCACCAGTACCCATTTAGCATGCCTTCCTATGTTCTGAACAAGTATTACAAAACTGAGCAAGTGCTATGATAAGCTGCCATCCAAAGTAGCACAACACTGATCCGCAAAATATTCCACACAATATTTTGTGGGCCAATTCTACATCAGGAACAGAGGGAGATGCTGAAGGTACTACTGTATAGGTCGACGGGAAACATCCTCCGTGTGCTTAGTCTAGAAAGAAAAATAAAATGGGAGAAGAGGGTTCCTGATCCAGCCTTAGTATAACAAGAAAGGATTCTATAGGGAAAAGTGTAAACAGGAGAGCAGAAACTGGCCATGTTAAGAGAAAAAACTGTGAGACTCGGGCAGAAGAAACAGAAGGTAGAAACTCAGACCAGGAGAGAATGTGAGTTCTTAAGCAAACTGATAGAGGTTGAACAACATTAGTAATTTCAGTGGGTTTTGCTTAGCATTCTATTTTTGTTATAAAGGATTAAAACAAAATTTTTACTTAAAAAATCTCATTTTCCTGGCAATATTAGATAATTAGTTTACCATGTATGTTCACACAACTTTGGAGCAACTCTAAATGTGTACTGATGAATTATAGATTTCTACAGATGGAAAGTATTATTAAAAATAAAAAATTTAATTAAAAAACATTGTGCTTGATTTTATGTCTGTTTAACTCTGATCAGTCCTGTAGTCTTGTTTCAATCATAAAGAATTAAATATAACTCAGGAAAATCATCGCTTCATTCTATATATGAATATATGGACACGTCATTTATTTTAAATTGATCTCTTTCTAAAAGGCATAATATTCTATCCATGAAGCTCAAGATGACACACAGATGAAGTGTATTTAATTCTGAATAAAGTTCCTGTTTATGTCATGAATGAAGAAGTAATGGCTTAAAAAAAAAATCTTGCCAGGTTAGAAAAGAAAGTACCAAAGCAGTATCTACTGTTAGAGATCCATTCCACTTATGCACAAGGGCATTTTACACATCTAAAGTTTCTAGCAATTCACTTATGCACATACTATTTACTGAGCACATAATATACTTACACTCTAAGAGAAACTCACTGGTTTCCAAAAAGAAGCCAGTTACCTTTGCTAAAGAAGCACTGCAGGGCGAGACATGATTTAGCCCAAAAATGAGCAGGGCAAACATTAAATCCCCATGAAGGCAAACAGTAAGTACTAAATGTTTGCTACTCTTTTTATGAGTATTATTCTTTCCTTTTTTTTTTTAAACTCGTAATATATAACACAATGTGGTGAATAATAGCAGAAACACCTAAAAGATTATCCTGATTTAGAAAAGAGCGTGCACAGTTTCTGGAGAAAGGAAAGAGCATTCCCACAAGCAGGAATGAGAGCAACACTATGAACATCAGTATACGCCAAGAGGCAGTGGAGAACAGAGTTCACGTGGACACCGTGTCTGCAAAAGTCGCTAAGGGTGAATCGCGCCTGTCCACCGATGAGGCTGAACCACTCGACAGGAAGTTCCCAAGTAAGAGCAGGTAGGCGACATAAACTGGGGTGGTGACGTGCGTTCACTGAGACATGAAGGAACAGCATGCACTTTAAAAATGTTCAGTTCTGACCATTAAGGAAAAAAGTCAGAAATCTAATAAGCTCCAATCACAATGTCCTTAGTGACTATCTGTGAGCTGAATGAGACTGCATTATTTGGGCAGTTCTCAGTTATCATACTCTTTAGTTAAATTAGAAACACAACCACCAGTATTTTATTTATGGCTCATTAATTGGATTGCTGCCTGGATGATGCTGTCATTCATAACATATTCACAAAGCCTGACACAGGACCGGGACATCCAGAGGTGCTGTCCAGTATCGTGTAAACTTTCTGAAATTAGTGAAGTATTGTGAATAAGCTTAGTGAAACTTATTCAACAGACAATAGACAATCAACTGATTTAATCAGCTGAACTTCTCTTTCTTTCTGCTGACTGCCTGACTATATTAATGTTTTACCCTAGCCCTATCAAGAATCTACTCTAACTCTGAAATTCTTACACCTGCAGCATTTTACAATACCTGAAATAAAAGACAGATTCCCAAAGCGAAGCCCAATCCTCCAAGTCACACTAGGAACTTGGTGAAAACCCCAAGGATATCCTCCTGGGATATTCTGATCCAAGTAAATCGGTAGTTAAAATAGTGGCCAAACCTCTGCACACTGTACCCACACAGGTAAGACTTGGGCAGTGCTCAGATTGTGTTAGTAAAGGTTCATCTGAAATTCCATTTTACACTCATCCTGCTTACAAACTACTCAGGTATCCCTCTGCTCGCCATCCTAGTTGACTTTGGTTCTGGAGCAGAATTCCAAAGCCAGTTTCCTTTAGGCAGACAGAGGTGTGTCCTTTTTCTGTCGCTTCAGAACAGTTTCTTTAAACTGCTGCAGTGGAGAGCTGGACGACATGAGGCCAATGCGGGAGACACCTTGACCTGCGGACGTGTGTGCGGGTCCTGAAGGTGCTCCCAGGAACAAGCCAACACTGCCCTTTAGGCGAAATAAACAAATAAATAATAAAAAAAAAACAAAAAAATCTGACATTGCTCTCAAGTGTGAAGCAATAGGCCTCACTATAAAAGAAAATCAGAAGTGCTCATAGAGTTCTCCTTGTACTTTCAAAAGCAAATCCACAGTAAAACTCCCTGTTTTCCAAGGTTGAAAAGGATAAAGAGAAAAAACACTCATTCAGTTACAAGCGTGCGCCCGAAGCACCCAAATTCAAAAGATTATGCAACAATATTCGCCAAAATTAACAGTGGTTTGGCCAGGTTTTTATCCTCTTCTTTGCATCTATCTGTATTAATTCCTACAATATTTATAACTTGCCTGTTTTACGAAGTTATTTTTAAAGAGAACAGAAAGAGGAGTACAAATTAAATGAGCATAACAGTATCTATGGGACTAGACTGTAAAAGACATGATGCTGTCATTATTGTTTTATTTTCCTTTCTTCCCCCACTAAGGGACCAATAATGGTGACATGCAGAGCAGTCACTCCATGTATGATGAAAGCAGAAAGATAATCAGGATGTCAGCTTAAAGAGCTCATACGCAAAAATAAATCAAACTGTGGCAGTGAATGTGTATTGCTTGAGTACTTACTGTAAAATCACTCTCTTTTGACAAACTGAGAGTCCTTAACTCCGTAAGGTAGCTAGTGTCCCCAGCAGTGACAACATACATGTCCAGTTCGGTAAACACGCCGTACGTCACAGCAGGAGCAATGTGTTTTTGTAATACCAGAACTTCTTAATTCCAGAGTCAGTTGCCAAGGAATATCTTAGGCAATGGAAAGGTCAGAATATTACTTTAATTATCAACTTAAGGATTGCTCTCAGAGGAAAGAGTTCTCTTCGTAAAAGATATTGTGTTGAAATGCTTTGCATGGAATTTTACACACGTCCCTCTACCTTAATCAGGGCCCTGTTAGCAGCCAAATGTATATGGATACTTCCAGAAAAAAAAAAAAGAGAGAGAGAGAGAGACAGGCTCATTTTGAAATAAAACAATTATTCTCTAAAGTGGAAAACTGATTTACTTTTTTTTTTCATGATGGAGAATACGCATTTCTTTTTTCCCAAATCACTGAGGGAACTAAGGTCTTCTCCCACTCCACAATTCTTCCCCAGGTCCACCTACAAGAAACTTCGCAACAGCCAATGATGAGCGTCAGGTTCCAAGCTCTCAAGAGATAGCCAGGGCTAGAATTCAAAATGAAATCGTCCAGTTTTATTAGAGTGTGGAGAAGCACAGAAATCAGAGCGCCAACACGAACAGGCATGTGAGAAACCAGGTCTCCAGGGGACCCTGAGAATGAACTGCTGATAACAAATCTACAGACCACCGTCTGTCTCCAGTGTGGTCTCCAAGGATGGAAAGCAATATCACTTTATTTTCTTGACTGCTAATGTGTCTGGTAGTGAAGAAGGCATTTCAACCAGAAGTAGCTCTCCTTGAGAGGTAATCTCATGTACTACAGGTGAAGTCTTAGCTGGATACTTAGGTTTGAGCACTGATACTCTCCTCTACACCCACCCACCTTTTCATACAAGGGATGAGCGCTGAGATTCTGAGTCAGTGAGACTTCGTTTACCCAGGGATTATAAACACTCATCCTGGAGTCATTTAACTGCTTAAACAGTATTACTGCCTACACCTTAGGGGTGAGGAGGACCTGCAGTGGAGAACAGACAGAATTCACTGGTAATGAGCTTTCTGTGTTAAAACAGTTTTGAAACAATACCATGAAGTGATGATCCTTCTGGAACTAGATACACTGACACTGTCGCATTAACTCACGGTTTGTTAAATACTCTGCAATCTTTCTGTAATATTCTTTGTTGTGAGACTAGAATCAGCACATGGGAATTACTTTTTTCCTGCTAAACTGAAGTCATTACTAACTACTCATCTGTGACATGCACTCTTTTTCTTGTAACCAGGGATTTTAGCTTTACAAAATTTAGCAATTGCCACATTTCCTTCTTGGCATCGCCTTGAAATGTGACATCATTGAAGTTTTAGAAAACTCTGCTTTAGCAAATACCGCTAGTGGGTGCCAGGTTAAGGGGTGTCCAAGAGGGGCAGCAGGGTCTCCATAGGAACCAACCACAGCTTGTTCCTCGAATCTATGCTGTCACATGCCTTTCATTAGGGGCACATGGAATTACAAAGAGCTCAACAAATGCATTTCAAAATGTGATCTCAAATTACCAGCATATAGAAATGGCTTCCAGTTACTAAAGTTCTGCACTGAAAAGCAACTGTGATGTGGAGATGAAAAGCTACATTTTCAGTTCCCCTAATTTCCCAAGTCTGAGAAAGAGGATTATGTTTTGCTTCAAATACAATTTATTTATTAACAGATGCTATGCACACACATAATCATAAATATACAGATGAACCTACAGTTAGAGACTCACTTACTGCTGGGCAAAAGTTAGAGAACAGGTCTAAATGACAAAGAAGTTTTCAGAGAATCAATATCATTTGGATACACTGAAAGTCTTTGAAAATTATTGAAAGAATGCTAGAACTTGCTCCATGATTTGAAAACTTGGAAATTCTAGACATCTCATCAGTACCTCCACAAGCTCCTACTTATGGAGCTTGCAAATTCTGTAATCCATGTACAATTTGATAGCACTGACCAGTCAACAAAAATTCAGAATCAGTGTTCTCAGCTAAGGATATCCTTTCTACCAAATAAAAAAACAATCCCAAAGGTTCACTATAATTTCTCCTAGAAAATTAAATTAAATAATATTTTTATGTCACTGTTAGGAACATGTTTTGAGTAACCAAAAGAAAAGGCTTTATTAATTTTAATCACTGTATTATTTCTTAAACAGGTATAGTTTCTTAATAGTTTTATCTCTGAGGTGAAGGACAAACACACACCTTGAAATTTCAGGGTGTGCAGTTGTGACTGCTATCTCAGAATCTGATTTTGGGAACACAGACCCCACAGTAAGTATGGAGCCATGTAACTTCCATTTATTATGTTTGGGAACCTCAGTCATAATGTCCTTTTCATTAATAAAGTATTTATGATCATGTATCGTAAAGCCTACACATGAAAGAAAAGACATGCTGTAAAGCATCCCGGGAGAACACAAGACACTGTCTCTGAGAAGCCAGCCCTGAGAAAAGGGGCCCACGTGTCCTGTTGCAGTTACCACAATCTATTGACAAATGAGACAGTGATTAATTCTGAAGGGGAATTTCGTAAGTCTCATTTCAGAGAAGAGGAAGAAGATTCATGAAATCGACACAGAAAGTAAGCTATGAGAGGAAATCTGCCCATCAGAAAGTCATGTTTTTAAAAACATGTATTTAAGTACTATCACAAGCAGAAAAAAAAAATTTAAATGAAGGCATAGGTCATTAATGAACCGAAGAATAAAGTACAGAGGGACAATATGAAAAAATAACCCAAAATACTTCCTTCAAGCATTCTGACAATTCAGAGTAGCCTGGAACTCAGTACCCTTGAATAAATTTTGTAACACAGAAATTCAAAATAAGAGGACTAATGAATCCAGGCCTGCATTCTACCAAGAGTGTGAGGCCAAGTTAGATTTGGGGCATAATATGATGCCATTCTTTCCCATAAAAGCTGATAACTTGAAATTTCAGTTTTTTCTACTCTATAGTAACCTAAAAGTTTCAAAGTTATAAAACTTTTAAAATTATTCCTCCTTAAAAACATCACTTTGAATGGTTTAGCGAGCATCTTCATCATTAATACTTTGCAAAAAGCAAAAAGATTAGCAACAGAGCCATGATGAAAAAAGTATAATTATCATAGTAAATATCCACACGGCCCTTTTGACAATCGCCAGACCTGTCTGACATACCCTAAACTGACCGCCCCCCATCTGTGGCCCGGTACAATTACTGAAGTCTACAGGTGAGAAAACTACACGCTATCAAAGTCAGACTGACCCTAAGTCTGACTGCACAGCACAATCAAGGGAAACCTGGCCACCGCCCACTGAGTGGCTGACTGTCCTCGCCTGTAATTTGGACTGTGCAGATCAAGAGAACAAATAAGCTTGGAGAGAGGCCAACATGTTCCAATTACAGAAAAATGCAAAGCAAAACAAAATTAAAAAGGTCAAAAAATATTGCGCCACGCATGTATGACCTCTGGCGTGATAAGGAAGCACCACTGTCTAGGAAACAAATGCTCACTCCTTCAACAGTGAGAAAAATATGTGACAGGCCCAGGTCTTTAAGGTCTCTATATTAAAACCAGTGTCTCGGGGCTGATGTCAATATCACTGAACTAACACAGAGATTATTTAGAAGCTTGAAGACACAGGAGTGCTTATTAATAATGAATACTGTTGGCATTTTAGCATATGGTCATGATTTTCTTTAACACATGTTACATTAAAAAGACGTGCTCTATTGAACCACTGCACATATTCGACAGACAATTGCTTTTATTTCTAAACTATGTCTAGGTTAACACTGTCTTATGAAACCAACTCATCAACTTAATTCTCTCCCACTGCAAGCAATACCAGAAGTTAACCTGTCATAGCTTAAACGGAAGGATTTAAATTTCTTATTGATTGCTTTTAATTTTAAAAATAGCAAAGGTATCAGTATACAAACCCTGCCAAATACAAGTTAATAAGGTCATTTCACATCCAGTTATCTTATCAATTCTTTTCTTGAGCTAACGCTAGGCATTCAAGGAACTTCAAGGCCAAACCAAGCAACTGGATTCAAATTCTGGGAAACCATTACTCCCAATACCTGTGGCAGTAAGAACTGTGGAAATGCGATCCAAACTACTGCCATTTCACCATATGGCCTTAAAAATGTGGACTTTCAGAGGTGAAATTATGAGCGTGGGTGTAAAGAGCATACCCTGAACAACCTCAATCTTGTTGGGAAGGATAAACCCAAACAGGGAGGGATCCAGGGACTGCCACCGCCTTACAGTTCATAACCGAAGAAGCTACAGAGACCTCGGTTCTCAGGGCGCCCCAAGTGCCGCAGCAGCTGATGAAGCCAGCGAATCAGGAGGTCAGCCGCGATGCGCCCAGGACCAGAGCTCATCACAAAACAACAAGCACAGCTTCGAACTGAGGGCGCGGAGACCCTGGCCTCGCAGCAGCTGAGTGAGTGTGCAAACTGAAGAAGGGAAACTCTGGAGACGCAGGTGGGCGGGCCGGAAGGTTAAAGCAGCCTTTTGGGAATGAATGAAAATCTCGCCCCTGGTGCGTCTCCCCGTCCTTTGGTCGCCCCGCCACACCCCAATCACAGGTGCAGAGTGAGGCGCAAGGGGGAGTCGCCCTGGAGGACGCGTCTTGGGTGGGGAGGGGGACCTCAGAGCGGCCTCCAGGAGGGCAGCGGCTCAACAGAAGAGCGAGCGCGGGAGGAGAGAGGACGGCAAGCCAGCCGGAGCCGGGGAGAGGGAGTACAGGGCGCAGCCGGGCACGGTGCGCGGGGCGCTGCGGGGCGGCAAGGAGCGCGGGCCGGGTACCCGCGCCACTGTCTCCGCGCGCGTCCATCGATCGCGCGCCCCCGGCCGCACCGAGCACGCGTGAGGCCGCCTCGGGCCGGGTTCCCGGGGACAGCGCCCGCTGCTCGGCTAGGACTGCAGCCCGTGCACAGCCCTGGAAAAGAAAATGGAATCCGATTTCTGCCACTGATCAGCGGCTCTCATTGTTTTTTAACTTCCTTCAAAATAGGAAAAAAGAAAAGAAAAGAAAAAGAAATTTCAGTCTTGGTGTTCGATTCCAATTTTCTAATTGTCCTACCCACTGAAGCATGCTGGATTTCAAAACAGAATTTACTTCTAACACATGCAAGGGAGATAAAAGGCTAGTAACTGATTAAAACAATTTTTAATTTTTATTTTTCAACGTAACCCTGACCATGCTTTCTTCTTCATGTCTGCCTAACACCAACCCATTCAGAATTCAGGGCTGTGTGACCCCATTTGGAGGAGTAGTGGCCCAGGAGCATGAAGCCCTGATTAGCAGGACAGAGCCACATCCCGTGTCTTGCAAGGACTTCCCCTCCCAAGACTGCTGATGGCAAGCTTTCTGCTCCAGTGGAACAAACCAGCAGCAGTTTCTCACCCTGAAAGAAATTCTTTCCTTTTACAGAAGATTGGAGTTCTCTCTACATATGCTGAATGTCTCCAGAATTATTACTAAACACATTTTGTGATGTCTTCTACAGCGCAGTGATGGTTTTAGCTCCCTGGCAATCACCAAGCCAGAAACTGCTCAGCAAAACAGAGGACCAAAAGAACTTTCTGAACAGAACCCCAACTGCATAAGAAAGAACATCAAGAGTCAGCGAATGACATCCTGTCCAGTTAAAAAGCTTCTGCACAGCAAAAGGAATAACCAATAGAGTAAAGAGATAACTTACAAGGCCAGGAGTTTGGTTCAGTGGCTTAAGCACCTGTCTGGCAGGCGTGAGGCTATAAGTTCGATCCCCGATGCCACCAAAAAAAAAAAAAAAAAAAAAGAGAGAGAGAGAGAGAGATAACTTACAGAGCGGGGAGGAAGTGTTGCCGGCTATCCTGTGGACAGAGACTAGCATCTAGCATACATAGACCCACCCCCAAAATAGAAGACCCAATCAAAAAACGTGCAAGTGAGATAAAGTACAAATGGCCAATAAATACCTGAAAAAGGTTCAACATTGCTGGGCATTAGAGAAATGCAAAATTAGAACTACACCACTTTGAGATCTGGACTCTGGTACTTGCTACATGTGGTACCCTGGACAATTTAATAAACTCCCTTCCAAGTTCATTTCTTTGCATAAAATGAAGACGACAATACCACCTTTCTCAGACATTAGGACAAGACACCTAGCAGACTGCTCAACAAAGCTGAGCCACGGTTCACTTCATACCTGCTGGCTTGCAGGTTACTAACCTGATCTGCTTTCTTTGTCCTGTAAACTTCTCTCGCCTAGGTCTGTGATCCCTAGCACATGTACTTAGTGATCAGCACTGGCTATCATCTGCTGGATCAGCTGTTACTCCTCGGAGCTCATTCCTATGCAAAGTGTGTCCATCCTCTGGGCAAAGTTTGCATGCCCTCTGCTCCCTGATTTTCACAAACGAAGCCCGACACATTTAATAATGTCCTCCTTCCCATCATGAAAGGGCACCACACAGCTTTAGCAGGCAGAAACTATCGCAGCACACATGCTGTCCAGCTGGCAAATACAGACACCTTCAACAGCATACACTCCTACAGACAGTCTGATAAGGAACACTTGCATGGAGCCAAAACATACATTTCCTTCCTCTATTTCTGCAGTTAGCAGACAGGAGAGCTGGACAGTCCCATCAGGGATTATGAAATGGCAAGAAAGAGATTTTTAAGCCACCGGGGCTACCAGAACAGCAGGAGTAAATTTTGCCTACTCACTTTCAACCAAAAGTATGCACCCCTTTGGTTATGGAAAAGTACAGAGGGTTTAAAACCCCTACTTATTAACCAGAAAGTACTCCTCAGTGAAACTCTTTCTACTGTCACTTACACAGGGTCCAAAATGCAGGAAAACAATACTCCTAAACACCCGACCATCTCCTTCAAAGGATTTGTGAAGTTGCTGATAGATATAAAAGTGACATCAGGAAAGTGTGTTTGAAAAATACAATTAGCCAAGGTTTCCAGAAAGCTTCAGAACGGTTTGGTTTTAAGGAAGAAATAAGTGCAAGTCCTACAAGTAGATGACTGTCTTAAGGAGGACAGAAATTCACTGAATGGATCAGTGACTTGGTCTCTCCTTCATGGTTCCAAACCATACGGACTTGGGAATGCACGATAATGGCAAGACCTGATTTTCCAGAGCTGTTTAAAACAATATTTTAGTGCTTAACGGAGTCATATGTTAAATCAAAAGGACTTCCCAATTAGCAGATAAAAGAAACTTCCTTAGTTAAAGAAAAAAAAAAAAAAAACTCCATAGAGAAGGCTAAGAATATGGTCTTTAAAAATACTCCAACATTGGTCCCTGGCTTCTAAGATGAAACTAAAAGTGCTTAGTAGAATTCAGATGTTCAGAAGTCTCAGGGATTTTTGCTCCTCGATGATAAATGTCACAGCAGCTGCTGCTCACTTAACATTTTATCAGCCTCTCCTGGGAAGACACGGGTATGTTAAAAGGGAAGTCGCCATCTCTGCACCACCCTGCACATGAGCATCTCAAAGCAGCGCTCTCTCTCCATGGCTCTGCTCCATGGCTGACCAGCCTTCTTTATCAATATCCCTGCCCCATCTCCTGTCAATCATCCCTAACCCCTAAGCGCCAAGCCCTAGACCTACTCACAGAAAACTTTCATCCTGACTCCAACACATACACCGCTGTCCTCAGACAGAGTGACAGGAGTGAGAAACATCCAACGCACAGAAGTTCAAACTGCTCATTTCTGACTCACGACCTTGGAGCCCAACAACATTATCCTGAATGTTTTAGGAACACATCATTTAGCATCTTGCATCTCTAAGGGCCTCTTTGGGTACAAGGCAGTTTGTGTTTTTCTTTTTCTATAGTTTTTCAATGCACTAGAGCTTCCCGATGACTGCTTCGCTGATAGATACTCCCCAGCTTGTTTAAATGATATTAACCAATGAAACGCAAGACTTGAGTACACAGCCGAAAACAACCTGCTGGTGTCATCGGTGGTGTTATACTTTAAGTATTACAGCAGCGTTTATCAATTATGCAACATCATATACTCCTTTCCCTTTCTGAACCTAACAACCCAATTTCACAATTTTCTTGACATGAGAAATCCCTATGCTTTGTGGCCCATGCATTTTTCCCCCAGGTGCCAAGGTAACGCAGCCCTTTTATGAAACTCCTAGACCCAAAGCATTTGTAAAGAGAACAAAAATGAATTGGGTATGACCTAACTGTCTAGAGGCTTGTAATGCCAAGGGGGTTCCAGTATGGTCTATACCACAGCCACAAATTAATGGAAGTCTAAGGAAGGGAGGTTTAAATTTGAATGAGTGGGATAGAAGACTTCAGGAAGGAGTACAGAAACCAACAGCGTGAAGAGTAGGTAGAATCCCTACAGTTAACATTAGATAAAACACTTAAAAAAAGAAGAATGTGAACAAAAAGGTCGGCTTGGGAATGTTCTGTATCGGAATACGTGGCGTGGAACTGGTGACCTGAGTGCAGACTGTAAAATACTGGATGCCAAAGTAATAATCAAGAACTGATGGCGCTGAAAGCGGGGACACTGGAACTCAGAACCACGTTAGTTCTAGAGCTGGAGTTATTTCATTCAGAACAAAATCCAAAAGCATCCTATCCTCAAAGAAAAGTCCAGACATCCAGAAGACTATCCAGGACAGAGTAGCAGTGGTGTGGCAGAGATTCACTGCCCGGAAGCCAAGCCAGGAGCGTCCAGTTCATCTGAGAAATGCAACGGGGGCTTGGCTTCCATGAAGCCACTGGTGACTTCAATATAGCAGTGTCAACAAACAGAAGAACCTTGGCAGAGTCCATGCACAGGAGAAAGGGAGAGTCCCATGAAATGAGATCCAGATTCAGGCATTCAGTATTTTCTGCACTCGGAAGTCGTATTTTATATATGCCCTGGGTTTGTCTTTACCTGAAAAAAGAGAATGGATGCCATATCTGACTTAGAAATATTCTACTTAATAAATCTCAAGAGCAGCATTTTGACATTCTGCCACCCCACCTACACCTACAGCACGAAAGCCATCTGGAAATCAATGCAACACAGTTTTTTGTTTTGTTTTACTTTTGACCTGTTTTTAACTTCTGCAATCTGTCAAAGGAGCTATAATATTCAGTAATTGTTGATTCCTACCTAAAATCCATACAGTACTCACAACACTAACACATCTCTCAGCTTCATTAGCCAGGAAGACATCGACAGAAGTGCTTTTGGTTCTATATTCCAAGGATGCTCAATAAAGATAATTGGATTATATTGCAGATGGACAGAGAAGGAAGTCATGTAACTGCGTTTTACAGAATGTACTTAAATCTCAGATAGTCTTGTTCACAAATAACTGTCGTGTAAACAAGTACAAAGTAGTTTAACGAATGTCGGAAGACTGCTTACCAAAAGAAGGTGAATATATTAACGTAACTGTGATTCAAGGGAGGTAAAATAAATCTAAATAAGAAAAGCATATCCTTTAATAAGTGAAAAGAAACTATAAAATATAGTAACTCATATTATTTACACCTACTCTGGATAGGTCCTCTTTTAAAAGACAAGGAAGGAAGTACCTTCTGATTTAAAAAAAAGCAGAAAATAAGAGTCATTCAGTCTTATTTTCACTCGCATTGCTAGAAAACGTAGTTAAGATTCCAAACTCCCAAAATCAAAGAAGAAAACCTCGGACAAGGTAGGCATCAAGGTAGTGATTCCTATGGTTGTATCAGGTGTACATTGTGACTTAAATTATAATTCAGAGCAGAAATGAAAAATAAACGCAACTGTATAGAGACAACAGAGGAAGAGAAAAGAAAACTGGATAGCTACATAGCAACAGTGAGCACGGTCAGCCCTTTTTACATACGGTATGTTCACAACACCAAGAAAGATTTTCTGTTCGCCCATTTCAGAACAACTTTTGAATCATTCCGTTACCTCCTAATTTAACTGATAATTTCTAACTGAAGATCTATGATTTTTTTCCACAAGCAATGTGCTTCATTTTATAGGAATAACTTCGCAACCTTTTCATAAAAGCTTTTCACCTGAAAGAAATACCAGGGAAACATAACCAAAGCAAATACATGAGTAAATAAATAAATAAATAACGGCCTCTGGTTAAGAGGCAAAGGGAATAAAACCATGCAGATGAACGCATGGAGTTTTCCCCTGGCACCTGGGACAGACAAGGTTCCCGTGCAGACCTCGGACCAACCCACTTCCTGGGGCTGACACCTGCCCTGCTTTCCAGGTTCTCTTGTGCAGTGGCCCGCAGTCAGAGCTCAGAAAAGTCAGGCTCAAAGTCTCACGGCATGGTATTCGCTGCATTTTTTTTTTAAACCCAGAAATGGAAACAGCTGTAGCACTGAGATCTTAAACTGGGTATTTCATTCATGTGGGGTAAGGGCTGCATGTGCCTTTAGTCTATGCAACTTCACTATCAGGACTGAAAGATAAGAAAGCAGGACTCTAAGAGAACTCTAAAATGGGAATCTTTCTGTCTTCCCAATGCAATACAGTAAATGAATAAATTTAGCTTAATTAAAATAAAAGAAGAAACATTAATTACATCCACGCAGTACAGTTGGCGGCGGGGCGGGAAGGGGGGAGAGTCATAGTTAAAAGTAGAAAACAAAAAAAATTCAAAAAAGAAAAATAAAAACATTAAATTTGTATTTTAAAGTATTTCAGCTTCATCTGTAGCCGAAACATAGCATTCAAAAGACAAAATAGGAAAAGCGTTTAAAAATAAATGAAGTTCTTCTATTATTCTTTAATTTGTTTTCCTAAATATTGACAAGTTTATGTACAATGCCATGAATGGTTTCACAAGCATGTTTTATTAACTAATTGTACATTTTTGTCTGAATCTCATAGATTTTACCGTTTTGCTACCTGCCAAGGAGTCTATGACTATGAGCACAAAGCAAAGTCAAGCTTCTTAACAGAGTGAAAAAAAAAAAAAAAACTCATCCAAATGAACCACTTCTTTAAAAAAATCGGTCTCTACATAGATAAATATTTGAAGTATTTTAAATTAATGTGAGAAGAGTCATACAAACTAGCTTCATATTAATGACCATGTTACAAACGATTTTTCAGTACAAACCACATTTTATACCAGTGACTCCAAAGCGGCTGTCAGTAAGGTGTCTGAAAGAAACATAAAAGATAGTTTTTCTGCAAAAATTTTTAACCTTTCCTGGTGATTTCTACATTAAACATTTGATTGCCTATCTTCATAAGGTTGTGATAAATATATCAACTGATTCATCATATGATCATCAATTTCTCAGTCCATCCATATCAATAAATGACAATTCTATTCTCACATCCATCTGCAGTAGACGAATAAAGATTAACAAATATTAAATATTCAGCAGATTTCCTCATCAAACACTGAAATCATCTAATTTTCACTCACAAGTAGGATGACAACCAGACACACTGGTTGGGTTCTTTACCCAAACTGGAGAAAGCCATTTAACTTTTTATCTTTGGTTTTCTCTTTTGTGGACAAAGATGATTATGCTACAATAGGTAATTCCTCAAGTTCTTTCCATCACTCAAAATAAAATACGATGTGATGTCTGCTCTGATTACAACTGAATTTAATACAAAGACAGAGAAATAAACCAAACCTGAAAGGCAGATTGAAGTTTTTCATTGGCCTGGGTCAACTTCTCTACAACCAAACTTCTAAAAGAATCTCAAGCCTAGATTCATGTTTGGTCCATCTTTGGGAAGCAAAACATGCATCTGTGCACACACGATGTACATATCAGGGGAAAAAAGTTGGAAGCAAGGGTTTAGAGCCAAATCACAGAACTAAGAGAGTTCTCTCAGAGGCTACCCCACTTAATCTGCATCTAATCTTAGGTGATTTAATTTATTCTTCTGTGTAGTTCCTTTTGTGTGTGAGTTTCTCAACCTAATGAGATAAAATATACGTTCTGTTGGGCTCAGGAAGTTTGCTAGTATTTTTAAATGATCACCTTTTGTCAAAATTCAGTAGACCAATCATGTCTACAACAGTCTTGACAGAAGAAAACTTTCTATCATTCTGTATTTGGAAAAGATGAAAGAATCTGTATATGAAAAGGTTTTTAATTAAATCTGCAAACACTGTCCTGGTTCTTCTATCAAATTCCAAATGGGAATGTTTTTTTAAAATGTACTTCTAAAGCAATCCATTAAAGGTGTTTCAAAATCATCACACTGTCCTAATTCCTCACATTGTTGTGATTACAAGGGATCAAAAGTTTTGGTTGAATGTCTGCTTGACATCGCAGGGGACAAACAGAGAGGTGGCTACTTGCAGTGTTCCCATTTCTACCATTGGAGACACTAAACTGCTATTAAATACACCCCCTCCCCAGCACAAACGATAGGTTCTGTGGAAGCCAATTCCTCTCTTCAGGGAACAGTGTGGGGAGGTGTTAGGGATACGAAGTTTATGATCTGGCATCTGCTTCCCTGAGGTCGAATGCGTTTATTCCAAATAAGTACGTTACAATATTCTTTCAAATATATAAGCAGAGCTGTTACTTCCATATGGTAGCAGCCTTATTTATTTTACATATTATAACTTAATAATGCCAACCAATTTAGCCATAGTTGGGGGAAAAATAAGGCAAAAGCACAGAAAGTTTTCTTTATACTAAAATGTCCTTGCACTAAAATGTCACATGAAAGTCTCTAAATAGAAATTTAATTTTAATCCTGTGCATTGAGGTTATTTTTTTATTTTGTTATTAAATTCACAAAATTCTATACAATGATCTTAAACAGAATTCAACCCTGGTTCAAGTTGCTTTTACTTATTTTTCTTCAATTGAATTTCAGATACAAATCCGTAAGGTGTAAAAGAGAAGAAACTAAATGTCATATTAATACCACTCAGAATTTTCAATTAATTACAATGCATAAATAAGTAGGCGATTTTCCCAAAGCAGTCTTTTTTGACATAAAAATAAAAGTGTGAAATTTACACACACAAGATGGTTTCTCCCTCTAGTGACTTCTTAGAAATGACCAAAATATCCTATCAAGCTGGGACAGGAAGACGGAGATCAATCTGATACATCAGTTTCTGCAAAGATAACACAAAAGAAAAAACATACAAAATGAAGGCAAAATTGATTCATATTTTATGAGCAATAACAGCATTCTGTAATAAGAAAACTTTGAAAGGATGAAGTATTTTTCTCCTTTATAAAAAGCTTAAATAACAATAAAAAAAAAAACCCTTATGTCAAAATTAACAAACTTCAAGCAAGCCAAGATAATTTAGAAAACATTTTTCTATAACCAATCCAGATCGAAAGATGTCAATTTGGAAACAGTGGGAGCATATTTCACTTTTAAGAAAATCAAAAACTTCTAAAGACAAAAATTCAAGTTAACATCCCAGTGATTAACCCTCCGACTGTCTGGCCAGGAACAACTTTCGGCACTTAGAACATAAAACTGTCAGTTTCTTCCACTTGGAGACGAAACATACAAAAAAGCAAACCGGCTGCTATATTCGCATAGACATGAAAGATAGAACTGGCTTTTATAAAAGGTGACTACAGAATATTTCTGCATATTATGATAGCAACGTCACAGCTCTTAAAAATCAGTGGCAAATTCCAAACCTTAGAAGTATGCTTGGGTAGACAGCTACTACTCTAGTTTATGTGACTCCTTCAGCTCTGATAGAAACACAGGCATTTACAGAACCACCCTAGCTCAAAGCACTAATATGCTAAGCAGCCTGTGCTTGATGTTATTGAGTGGACACACCATAAATAACATGGCAAACACTTTACTAGAGACCTGAAAGTGTTGATAACCTGATGCTCCACATTCTAATTCTTATGAATCTAAAACATTCTGATGGCAAGAATTTTGCAAGTATTCTTTTTCTCTGAATCAAGATAACATGCACTGCAAGCACCATTCATGATCGAGTGGTCCAACTCATATTTATAAACTTGGAATCCAGAGTGGGGTAGAAGTACTGAGTAACTAAAATTGCCTTAATCTTTTTGCCAGAAATATGTCACAGTTGGTGCTTATAATTGTTTCCAAATTATACCACAACTTTATTTAATTTCATTCAATGCCTCTCCTCATAGAAATGGAGTGGCAAAGGCCAGCTCAACAGCAAACAATAAAATGAAATCATTATTTCACCGCATGTAAGCTTTTTTCCATATCTTATAACGCTGCCCCAAAATATAAATATTATAAAGAAATGTACGTAAAAATCCTACAGCTGGCACATTTTTCCATGAAAAGGGTAAACCCTTATTCCTCCAGAAACTGAAATATAAGATCTCAAACAAGGAAGAAAAAAAAGTAAAAGAAAAAAAATTGTAATAAACATGGCCGAATAATCCAGAGGAGGCATGCTTGGTCTCAGCACAATTCTCTTTAGTGTCCTAAAATCAACGGCATCACGCAGCTCATGAGCTCTGCTTACTCTTCTGAAAACCATCCAGAGGCTTTTCAGAGAGGAAGAATTCTGGTTGCACTTTCCAATGCCAAATTAACTCCCAGGCCCCTTCCACCCCTGAAGCAGCACAGTGCAGGAAACTCAGCAGACGTGCAGGAGAGAAAAGATTTTCTGTCACACAAAGCCGGAACTAGGAGTGTGACCCGGTGGGGTTTATCTCAAACTCCCAGAGACCACAGACGAAGAGGTCAAAGTTTTCTATGTCAGAAATACATAAATGAATAAAGCCATGTGCACGACAGTCCTTGAGGTTATCACTGCTTGTACTGTATCCTACTCCCCTCCTTTCAGATACAGTTACATATGGATCTACATATATATAGATAGATTTGCTTAAGGGAATTGAAAATGGGGGGAAAAATTAAACGAAAAGAAAAATCTGCTTATACTACTATCTGCTTCGAATACGCCATTCCTAATCGTTATTGATCTTGCTTTTTAAATTTTATTATTGTAATGACACATCAAAATATTAAAAGTACACAAAGCACAGATACACATAATTAAATGTTAACTATGAGCTAGATAATGAATTATTCTCAGAATAAAAGGTACATGACGTGTGGACATAAATATAAGTAAACATGTGTAACACTAAGAGGTTAAGTTTGGACAAAGTGTGCAAAATTATACCCACAGATACACACATATTATGGTTTTTACTATTAGCCTAAAATCTTCTGAGTGACAGCTTCCTGCTTACAGCTTATCAAAGTATAAAGAAAAAGTAAAACGGGTTATAAATAATTAGGGCATTCTCTCAGCATAAATTCTCTTAAGACTAGGACATTTAAAAGCAGAATAAAAAGAGTTAGGAAAGAGAGTAAAATAAACAGTTTATTGTAATTAAGATTTAGATGACAGATTCTTACACTAATTTACCACCTCTTACACTCAAAGAATGCAATTCTAATATAAAGGAGAAACTCCTCGTAACTATTTGCTTACAAATTACAGAAGGTAATACTTCATTATTACTTATTACACTAATGTGTAACTGCTTAAATGGGCCACTTGTGCCTAATTTATTTTCTAAAACTTTCCTAGGTCCATCTAATTTAAGGAGTATATTTTATAATAATCTTTAAAGACAGCACACATTCAGTGACAAACATAATCATACATGGCTTCTCACTTACACTTTAAATCTATTTATTAACATAGAAATTCTGCAGCCAAATATGGAAGAGACATAATTGTAAAATATCTCAAAGGTAGATCAAGAAATAATTGATAAAAAATGATTAATCATTTCTACAAGGAGACTAATTTGTACTGAGAAAACTTAGGCCCTTTTTACAATTTATGTCCATAACATCCATGAATAACCAACCTTAACTTTCATCAATTTACTGCTCTTTTAGAAGTGAGCTGGATCCTCAAAAACATTTAATGGCATCAAAAATAAAGCAAAAGCAAACGTCGCCATCTCTTTTAGGAACAGTTCTCTTTTAGAACTACTTAATAGTACTGAGAGGCAAATGGGCTGATGTATTTATTTCTAGATTTTCCAGGGCTAACGCTGTGAAGATAATGACATCACAGAGCAGGCACAAGTAGAATCTGGTTTTTAATTTGCATTGCCAATCTCACTGTCATTTAGCTATCAACGTTATAACTAAATTAAGACATTTAAATGGATATTACAAAGACTAATATTACTTTCAAAAATACATAATATCTTAAAATTCCATGGAGTGAGCATAAGACAGAAACTATCTATATGAGAAGGCAATTATGTGACCATACATGTACACACTTAGCTATTATGAAGCCACATATCCAGTGCCTGCCCTTGTGCCCAGAGAAAGAAAAGAGAAAAAGCTACAGGAGTGATGCTTTGTCCTTCTGCACTGAAGTGTGTCATATTAAGGAAAATTAAGTTCCACAAACTAACTTCTGCTGCATGTATTTACAGCATTTACAGATATACCTGAGTTCCTATACAGAAACAAGGAGAAACGGAAATAGCGCAACACATTATATTACAAATCTGCGTTGACTTGTAACTTTATCTAGTCTGTTCAAATTCTAGAAGTAAAAAAGCTCTGCGGGGAAATCCTTTTTATCTCTCCTTTTCTACGTCTACGATATTTTTAGTGCTGAAGCAGCAGTTGTGCTGTTCTGGATCAGCCCATATTGGGTTCACTCCTGATTATTATACTATTCATTTTAGTCCTATAATAATAGGAATGTTTGGAAAGTTTAAGTAACATACATTAGATAATATAAATGTTTAATTATCCCTGTAATACTCTACCATTCACTCTCATGACCACAAATTAACAGATAAAGCAATTATTAATGCAAATAAGAGAACTAGGCTCCCTTGAAATTAAAGAAAAACAAACAACAGCAACAAAAAAATAAACTGTGGGCACCCGTAACTTCATCCTAACACTATCTACTATAGAAGGCAGACAATGATTCATTTATTTATTCAAGTGTTAAATAACTGAATATATGCTAACTTCTGACTTACTTAGAAGTATCTGGAACATTTTCCAGAGCCTATTTTGACCGTGTCAATCACCTAGCTACCGAAGTTGTTGCATTGTGCTGCTGATGAAACGGGACATACAGCAGCCTTCCAAACCAGTAGGACGAGCCTGGCAAACAGCATCACATTTGGGTGACGCACAAAATCCATCACCTAGGGAAAAACGCATGCGATCGCAGCACGGAGCCTTTACATGTTCTATACATTATTTCTACACAACGTTTAGGGCCGAGAGAATTGCAAACGACGAAGCGTTAGCCCAGAAAACCATCTATCCCAGAACAAGGCTGCCACCTCTGCTTCAACCCACAAAAAAGAGACTTTTACAGAGGACCTCAGAGGCACTCCTTAAAATACACTGAAAGGAGGCACTTTGATTTATAGTGGGGTTTTTTCCCCCTTTTTTCAAATCTATTAGCAAATTCAGAAGATCTAACTAAGTATTAGGATCAGGATCTTTACTTTTAACCCCCATCCTCCAAACTTCTAGACTTTATCAAATAGGTCCCATGGCTCCTTAAAAGAGTCATACTTTAAGCACAGAGTTCATGGCTACGATATGAAGTTCGACCATCAAGGTGTGCATGTTCGTATCACCTCATACATTCTACCCATGAGCCCCCCACCGTCGACGGAAGCATGCACAGGTACCCACAATCATCTAAACACAGTACAACCATCGAGATCACTCCAAGCCACTGCAGGCATTTAAGCAGCTAGAATCCAGCTCCTGGTAGAGGTAGCCTACTCCTCTCCACCAAAATATTACACAAACCAAAATATATTACCTTTGTTCAAAGGACACTGCTGTTCATTACGTAACAGAAAGTGTCCCCCTTCAGCTGCTAGGAAGCAAAGATAATGCTGGTTTCTCCCAGTAGAGGTGGTACTGAATGGTTTGAGGCAAAACGGAAACATATTGTTTAAGAAAACCTTAAGGGGAGGGGATGAAACGCGCAATTGATGGATTTTTGGGGGGGTATCATCTTCCACAAAACCCCCCACTCCACCACACAGCAGTACACAAAAACTGCTGTTATTTAGGGACTACAGCTCCAAACACTTCCCTCTGCTTTCTTTTCCTGCTTCCTAAACTTTATTTTTCAGCCTTTCCTTCAGTTTTCAAGTAACCAACTTAACATTCGTGAAATAAACATCTAATGACAGATACCCAGAGCTCTTGAAATTTATGTTCCAAAACTTTGCAAAAACTGAAACAAATCAAGATTTACTCCCAGAAAGACCCACCATGCTGGTGTGAACAAGAGAGCTGAAGTTCCTCTACTTCCCCTTCCCCAACAAATCCTTAAATTAGCAAGGGAGGAATACCTGGGATTTGAATTAAAGTCTGAAACGCTGAGAAACGCACGAAGTAAATCAAAACTGTCAAAAGTTTTAAACAGGACCCTTCCAAGACCCCGACTATCCAGAAAGCTTTTTACAATCATCATTACCATAAAGATTTTACTCTTGCTCTGTGGGACACTTAACTGTTTTCTGTATGTATCATTTGTTAAATGCACTCTATACAAAGAATAAAAAGAATTTCATAGGAACAAGTTCAGGATTAAAAGCAAAGTCCACAACACACAACCTTAAGATTTAAACCTTCCTAGCAACGGTTCACATCAGAAATACGGAGACGGAGTTCTAATCTACCCCGAAAGGGCTGAGGGACCTGCTTCGGGGTGGATTCCCTACCCCTCAGGAAGAAACACGGGCACAAATCTTTCTGCCCCCCTGAAAACGCTCTCCTGCCCTCCAGCCTCTGAAGTTTCCCCCTTGCCAATCAGCACCCCCAGGATGAGTCTTAACTAAAGTTCTGTTCGCCTGCACAAGGCAGAAAGGGAGACAGTGACGATTAAGGTAGGAAAAAGAAAGAAATTAAAAATACTATGCGATAAATAAGGCTAAAAACTTATCATGTAACATTGTAAGGACGAAAAAAAAGCTATCCAGTAGAAACACACTGACCATAAAATAATATTTTCAGTCTCAAAATGCATTTTGGTAGAGTTTCGTCTATTTTCCTTCCTCTGCACATAAAAATGATTAATGCCACAATTAAACTTCCACATTTTAGGCTGCTGCTAACAGGTGTGGCACTCTTTATATAAACATATTCATCGACCTGTCTCCATTGATAACCTTAATTAATTAATCTTGGTGGAAACAAAAACTAATTTTTTTTTCCAAATAAGAAAGAAAGAAGGCAATGCAAATACCCACTCTCCCCCAAACCCCAAAACTGTTTAAGTTATGGTAACCTGAAATGCACCAGCCATCACAAAGAGCAATTGGAGAAATCCAGCAGTGCTCAGCAGGAAAGATTTTTAATAACAGATTGAAAAACAAGAATAAAAATAACTGCATCAACAGAGTCTTTCTTTCTCGGGCCACAAGCCCGTTCTTACTTGAACTTTTTTCTTTTTCTAAAAAAAAATGGCATTTTGGCCACTAAAACCAATCCAGAACATTATTAAAAGTTAAAAGCTACCAATTACTTCTGTCTGTTCTTTTAAAGCAAAGTTTGGCATTACGTCAGTTGGTTTAAAGAAAACAAGAAAGAGAGAGAGAAAGAGTAGGAGAGAAAGTTTCTACTTGTATAAACTAAACCACCAGGGAAGGTGTCTAGCCACTTGTAAAGTATTTACTGCAGGTTTTTAAAGAGCTAGAAACATTTTAAAAATTAAATGTTTTTTAGTATTTTTCATGAAATGTACTTAAGAATTACAAGCTTATCCTTAGTGTCTACTTTGGAGTGCTTTTCTTTTTTTAATCTCTTACTATAGCCTTGATTTAGAAAACGATTTCCAGTGATGCTTCAAACTGGACGAGCACAGATAATTTCATTTTTGCTTTTGCTACTCAGGTCTGTGCTTTTGAAAGCAAACAGTTGGGTAACTAAAAGTAGATATCGCTACTATAACAGTTATCAGAGCTACAGTCACGCTGCTTCATCCAAGGCACTCATGAGAATTCAAACCATTTTCACCCACATAGCCTGCAAATTCAGGAAAAAAAGTTTTCTTATACCCAAAGATCCCTTTCTAACCGAATCAATTTCCCTATTACTACATCCATCAGAGAAGCAAAGCAAAGACTAACAAACTCAGTTCTCAGACACATCAAAGCCATTGAGTAATATGACAATTTAAGAAGAGACCGTAATTATAACACTAAGAATATTATTTATGAAGGTCATATATAATAGAATATCGTCTACCAATAAACAGACCCACTTACATTCAAAGACAAATCCTTAAAAGTAGTTACTGCCTCTCCGTAGTACTATTGGCTACCAAACAGTAGTATAAAACAATACTCGGTATTTTTGCATATTTACTTTAATTGACTGCTTAATGCTTTCAGCAGACAAATGATTTTGACAATTATTTTTAAAACTGCCCCAAGTTTTAAAACATAAACAATTATAAAGTGCTTTTTGATACATGGCCATTACAGGTGCCCTCAAAAATTAGATGAAATTTCTACTTGGCAAAAGCCTTGAAGATAAAAGAACATCTTCACATCCTATTCAAAGGGAGATCCTGAAATCCCATAACTCATAACTGTACAGTAACAAAGAATTCGCTTCTTTTTCTATGATACTGAAAGACAGACTAAGCTATCCCACAGATAAGCAACCAAAGTAAAACCTAATCTAGATGTGCTGGTATTAATTTCCCCAAATTTCTAGCACCAGTAAATTAGGAAAATAAATGTGTAAACAAGATGCAGGAACTAGTTATGCACGGTATTAACAGTCACCACCACCAAAAGAGGAAGGGAAAAGAAAACCTGTTACCTGAAAGCTGGACCACGGATGGACAACGGAAAACAAATCCATAAAAGTTGACTGTCTTTTTTTTATCAAATTGATTGCAACTTGTGAGCTGCAATATTTGGGAAAGAACTGTCTGGGTTTATAGTTTTCTCTGCCTGCCAAAAACAGATGCAGAATACCACACCAGTTCTCTTGCAGCAACTAAATTAAGCAAAGGCAAATACCAAGTGGAAAGTTGTCAGTCTCCTGAATGAATGGCTTCATTTTACATACCACAGACTATCTTCATAAGAATATGTGTTAACGTGAGCTGGTCACCTTATTTTATGTGTATCACTTATTACAAAAATAATAATTTTTCCTTTAAATCAATTATACACACCTGCCCAGAAACTTTCCTAAAGTATATTTTGTTTTACACACAATCACAGTGCTGAGATATTGTTTGTTACCAAAGAGAGTATCGAAGTACACAAAAATAGTTTTTAAATATATGCACTGCTAAAAAGTTTAAACACCAGTTATCAATATTCATCCAATTTCAGACTCAGATTTCTAAGTTCAGAAACAACTGGCTGCAATCCTTTGAAAAACTTTCAGTCATCTTTATTTACCTCAACAAAGACGGTAAGACGAAAGTTTATTAAAACATAATACCCTTTGACTCACTGCTTAGTAAAAAATACACAGATCATTAATCGAAAACTGGTGCTTCTATCTCTGAACAGACTCATAATAATAGTGATAATAATAAAATGGAATACTAAGACCTTAAAAGCAGCTTTTCCACAGATACACTTCTTTCCACGTTTTGAAGCTTTCCCTAGGAAATGAATATTTCCTTATGCATCTAGAGACCTATACTGTGACAATCAGAGCAAACTCACAAATGGTACGTAACTTAAAAAGAAAAGCAAAAATAATACCAAGAATATAGTAAGACATATGTAATTCACTTATGACTAGCACACTGATTTGGATCTCAAACTATTTTCTAAGCAAGAAAGCAGAAAATTTTTAAAAAGTCATTTAAAATATTAGCCATTGAAAGCCTGAGCCGGGACTCCACCGATGCTAGGACACTGGGCCCCTTACCTTTACTGCTACCTTTGAGAAACAAAGGACAAAATATAAACAGCAGTCCAGGTACTAACTGCATGGAAAATTCAGAGGCGTGACAAACTTTCCAGAAGGCATTTGCTATGTCCCACCATTTATTTGAAGTGTCAGACTTAGTTATTACGTGTGTAAAAGTATTCGACACACATACAATCTAACATATAACAGATACATCAGGAACCCATAAACATCAGCTCACTGCGGGTAAATTCTACTTTGCCAACGCAGTATTAATGAAGTTTCAGAATGCCCTGCGCTTAGAAATCAAATCAGAATGCTGGCATCCTAACTCTGCTTCTTCCTCCGAGGTTTTATTTTCACATTGTTAATATCCAGAAATAATCGTTCAATTTTAGCACACCAGTGACCCTGTCTATTTCACTGACTGGAGATGTTTTTATCAAAGAGAACAGCTTTAAAAGGAAGTTAAGAACTCTAAGGAAATATAAATGCTAAGAACTATACATCTAACTTGTTAAGATTCAACAAGTCATTAATAAACTTTCACTTAAAGGTTAAAAAAAAAAAAAACCCTCAAAATGTTGGTATCATTTCCAGACTGTACTATCAGCATAACAGCTTACAGGAAACACTTACCCTCCCATACAAACCCTGTATTTATTCTCAACCCCAGCAAACTTAAGGAAAGGGGAAAAAAGAATAAAATGAAGGCCTTACAATTATTTGTGGTCATCTGCCTTTTAACACTAGCCGGTGGAATAACTGAGAGAAGCCTCCTAAGCAAATGAGCAACATGTTAGAAACTTCTCAGCAGTTGAGTTCAGGAATTTCCCATTTTGTCCACGTCAAGAACTGGCTGCCCGCACTACCTGTCTTGACTGTCCTGTCCCTGGCATTTGTGACTGATCAATTTTTCCGACAACCAGCAAGAAAGTAACATGATGCCAAAGCGATCTATAGATTTTAGCTTCCCAGCTGGAGGACCCTGAAGAGTCCTTGAAAGTTGCCTGTTTTATTTATGCTTTAAAGCAATCAAAATTTTAGGCAGCAACCAGGCCTAGGATGACAATCATGTCTTTATAATTCTGCCTCTCTCTCGGGCCCTGTCCGTGTTTTGCCTTTCTCCTTACTATCCCTCCCTGGTGCTCTCCTGTTCACCTGGTGCGCCTTTACACAAGTTTTCAGTGCAACTAGGAAAGTTCTGTGGATTGGCCCAACTCTTCTCGCACTGAATTCTCTGCTCAGCTGCTCAACTTCACTTACCTTACTTAAATTCTAGCCGAGATTTTCCAAAATAGGATAAGGATGAGTATCCTAGCATAACTTTGATTCAACTTTAAGATCCATCGCTCTCACTCAAAAAAAGAAAAAAAAAATTCAAAGTTATCCATGCTGAGGCCTAAAAAGATAGAGAGGCAGTGAAGCAGGTCCTACAATTTAGTAAATCCAAGATTTCCCTCCTGGAACCCCACCAATCCTTCTCGCCCACTAACTTCAATTGCTTTAGAGTCTTAGGGTCATAAAACAGTGACTCGCTGGGGAAAGGAAAACACCACCGTCTCAGACAGGTACTAACAAAAAAATAAAGAGAGGGAGAAAGAGAGAGTGAGAGAGAAGAAAAAGCCTTCCCAGCCACAAAAACAGCTTCGCACTTCAAACAGCCCCCACCTAGGCCTCACCCTGAAATTATTCATGGGGTCCTACAATCCTGGAGTTATTTGGAGGGACAGCGCTGTCTGCTTGGCCCTTCGGAGATGCGTTTCAGCGTCTACAGTCCAAACAGGAACTGGAGGAAAGGAAGGCACAGCGCCTCTCCTCCTGGCTGTCCCACCGCTGTCAGGCGTTTAATCACCGGCCAGTGTCCCCTGGCCCACGCGACACATGGCGCATCCACCGCGCGCAGAGGAAGCCTGCCCCTCCGCAGCCCCTACGGAAGCGCCCGGCTCGCAAGGCCCTGCCACATGGCACAGGCAGGGCACCGACCCCAGGGCCACCAGGCTGCCTGGACTCGCTCCGAGGCGGGTGCACCAGCGGATGCGGCACCCTCCTCCCCCAACCCAGCTGGGCCTTGAAGGGGAAAGAAAAAAAAAAAAGGAAAAGAAAAGAAAAAAAAAAGTTTCAAGCCCAGCTTTGCAAACTCTTCAAATCCAGAGCCAGTGCCGTGCAGTTTTCGCCACTTTGGGGACCCCACGAAGGGCCCTCTCGGGGGAGATCCTCCCGACCCTCCCAAGTGCGCCCAACTTACTACTCTGCATGCCGGTGCCCAGCGTGCTCCCCGCTTGTCAGGAGCCCCCCAGAAAACTCGCGGCGGCGGCGGCGGCCCCGCGGGTCCCCGGCCACCCCAGCTCCTGAGCTGCGCCCGGAGGAGAGAATCGCAATCCGCCAGCGCCGCAGACAGTCGGGGGAGGGAGGGGGCACCGGCCCGAAACTTCTTTTTTTGGCCAACGGGGATTTGTTTTTCCTCCTCCCGGCGGCGGCTGAACTTGACCCTCACTGACTCCAAGGGGCTACTGCAGTTAGTTGCAAGTCGCCGCAGTGCAAAGGCTCGGATGCCTGGGACCCCAGCACCCCGACCAGGGCCGAGAGGAACGGGTGAGGGGGTGGGGTGGGGGTGGGGGGGGTCAGGGGAGCAAGAGAAGAAAGAAAGAGAGAAAGAAAGAAATCACACGCGCAAAAAAGGAAGAAAGAAAATGCATGTGAAACCCGAGAAGGCTGCGCTTGCTTTCTGCGCTCACACACACACACACACACACTCTCTCTCTCTCTCTCTCTCTCTCTCTCTCTCTCCCTCCGTCTCCCTCGGTCTCTGTGCTCCAGGCTTACTGCTTTTTTTTTTTTTTTTTTTTTCAAGAAAGTCACTTTTAATTCCCAGGGCTCCCCGCTCGCCGCGATCGCCCACATTTCGCGCACACGCGCGCGGGCGCAGCGCAGGCGTCGCGACCAGTGGCCCGGGTCCCCGGTACCGGTCCGGCCCCGACCCCGATCCCCCCTCCTTACCTGTTGATTAATCGTCTCGAACACCCTCGCCAGTCCGGAAGATGGTGGCGCGGCGGCCAGAGCCATGAACCGTCCTCTGTTGTCCGCGGAGTTGATCTTGGATTATTGGGGGGGGGGTAGAAAAAGGTCTTTTCCTGCCTCCCCCCCGGGCCCTGCCCTGCCCCCCTTAGGAAGAAAAAGAGAGCACGAGAAAGAGAAAGGAAATAGAGCAAGGATGTGCCCGGTGTCGGTGGAGAGGGGAGGGACGCGGGGGAGGGGGGGCTGTTGTTTTTTGTTTAAAAAAAAATTAATAATAAATCGGAAGGCGAGAGCGCGATCGGAGAGGACGCGAGGTCTGCAGAAAAAACCGATCAGCACCCCGAAAAGAGGCGGCTGGAGATGGCAGTGAGATCGGGGCTTTATCAGAAATGTTATCGCTTGTCAGGACCTCCGTCTCCGCGCATGACGTCAGTTTCAAGACACCAACACTATTAATATCAAAGGAGCCTTCGCGGAGGAAAGCGCCACCCCAGACCCAGTCCCTTAAAGAGACAGCGCGCGTCCCCGCGCCGCCGCCGCGCCGCGCCCCGCCCGCCCGCCGGCCCCGCGCCCGCCCCCGGCACCGGCCCGGCCCCGGCCCGCGCCCCGGCTGCGCCACAACTTCGCCCGCGTCCGGGCGCCGCGAATGAGCGCCCGCCGCCGGCCCCGCCGCCTCCGCCCCGCCCCCGCTCCCCGCCCCCACCGCGCGGCGGCCGGAGCCGGAAAATAAAATCAATCGGGCCGCGGGGGAGCGGGCGGCGGGGATCGCGGCGGCACCCACCTCGGGGGGCGCGCGGGGGTCCCGGCGGGGCTCGGCGCACCCCGGAGGTGCTGCCCCCCCCCCCGAGCGGCCGGGGAACTCCCCGAAGTGACTCTGCCGCGGCGATCGCGGTCGCGGGGACGACGCGGGACGGGGTGTGCGTGTGCGCCCCTCCCCGGCCCTCTGGGGCTGCGGGTTGCGGGGCGCGGGCTGCGGGGCGCGGGGTGCGGCGCGCGCCTGGGGACCCGCACTCGGCGCGCCCCGCTGCCCATGCCCACGCCGCTCCCCGGGGCCGCGCGGCAACTTGAACTCCAGTCCCGAGTCCGAGAGCGGCGCGGACCGCGGTGGCTCTGGATTTCCCGAGCCGAGGAGGCGCAGCGGGAGGCTCAGTGGGTGCTTTAAGGGGGTACCACTCCGGAGATAAAATGGGAACCCGATTCCGCACTGCCAGATGCAGACGAGCCGCTGGCCTGGCCGGGGTTTCAGTGGCAGATAAGGAGCTCGGGATCAGGCGTGACATTCTTTCTCCTACTTCGTATCTCCAAAGACTCTCGTTACTGAGAGAAATTGCCTTCACATAAAGTCCACTGAAATAAGCTAATTTTTTTTTCTTTTTTTTTGACTTCTAAAGATCGACAATGCATAAAACATCACCATGACAGGACTGGAAGGATAGGAGGTGTTAAAAACTAAGTAAACATTTCTTGGGCGTTTGGACTTCATTTTCTTCAGTTGGGTGACTTTAAGTGGCGTGTTTCTCCTCGGGTGAAAGTCGGTTGCAACTAATTTTGTGCTAAAAGGAGAAACATCCTTCCTTCGCTAAACTACAAAATGATTAAAATTAGAATTTTAGAGAGGTACAATCATGAATCTGTGAACTGAAGATGAGGTAATTTCCTCCAAAATATTTTTCACTAAATGATTCTTGCATCTTTTTGGAAATGAGTATGTTTTCGAAACATACTATTAGCAGAAGTGAAAAAAAACACAGTCATATAAAAATTTAAAACTGAAATATGTTCCCTTAAAATCTCACTCCTTTTTCTGGAAGGTCTTTATTTCTACTTAATATAACTACACAGACAGATACGTGATTTCTTTCTGCAACACATTTATTCCAGAAGTATTTTGGTAGTATGTCTCATGTTTATGAATAGAAAAGCAATAATTCTTTTGCAATAGAGAAACTAGTCAGGTGAAAGAGTAGTCAAAATACAGTTTCACAATGAGGCAAACAATATATTCCCTAAAGGAGGTAGAAGACGATGAACCTCATATTCATAGCTATTCATAGGTTATCATCTATTTAAATTAGTTGAGGGAGTATATATACATATATATATACACATATATATGTATATGTGTGTATATATATATGTATATATATATTTCCCTGCGTGCAGGAAAAATTAACATCAAAACCTTGTGTGAATCGCACAGTCTACTGCTAATGACCACATTAGAGTCATTTAATACTGTCCACTGCTGACTTCCCTTCTAAGAAGTATTCCTATATTAAATATAGGCCTTCCCACACTGGAGTTATCTAACACTGTCCACCACTGGTTTCCCCTCTAAAAAGTATTCTTTTATGAAATATAGACATTTTGTTTTCTTTTTGAAGCCATAAATTAACACCCTGACTTTTATGGAAATATGCATGGCTCAGTAAGAAGTATTTTTATTCAGAAAAATAATAAGGATTGGAGTGAAACATTCCTTAGCCGTGACTCACTGAAAATATTAGGTCAAATAAATTTTGAAATATGCATTCAAATAGTTAGATTGTATTTAAAGGGTTAATACCACCTAAAACTTCTAAGGCTGGTATCTAACTGATAAAATCTGCTGCTATAGCATCTTAGCAAAGTTAAATAGTACGATTTATCACAAGGATTAGGCCCTTAATCTCCTGTTGCTCCCCAAGATTTAAATGACATTTTAAAAGGGGAAGTGATCACCCTCTCAGTCGCCCTCAAGTCTAAGGCAATCGTCAAGAGTGTAAATTTGCTCACATGAAATAATCATTGATTAAATTGGTTCAAAAAAAATTAAATTACATGCTTTTGCAAGCACAAAACCCTTGAGAGCGGCTGGTGTTTTTCCACCTGTAATAATACAAAATCTGACCATTAAGTGTACCCAAAATTATATGTTATATGAAAAATTAAAGCCAAAGGTCTAAGGGTGAATTACGTCCTTTAATTGAAAGTATAAAGTTACACTTCAGGTACTGAAGCCAACAAATTCATGCTCACTTAAAAATTTAATGAATGAAGTTTCACGGACGCAATTTTGCTGAAGTTTGCCTGAGAAAGGAAGAATGCCTTCGTGTTATGTTTTACATTTTAACTCAGGAGAGAGCAGATCAAGATGCTGTCTGTCTCAAGCCACTTCCATTAGCCACGAAAGATCTGTAGAGAACTTAATAAAAGCACAAATATTTTCGTAAACTTTTTCAAGCAAATTACTTATTTATTTATGAAATAATTTATGAAGAAAATTTTTACCTCATGCTTTGGATATATTACATATGCTCCTGACTGGCACAATATGTTGCAGCTCAAAGGCCTTCATAGCATTTTTTAACTCTAGTAGGAATATTTCAAAACAAGCAACTAATACATGAGGTCATAATTGTTTGACAGTTGTTTTTAATCTATAAAATAAGTTATGTATATTGTTTTGCCTCAAACGTTTGTTGATTTGTTTTTCTAGTCCTGACATTTGCACGGCACAAACTGAATTAGGGGAAATATTAAAGATATATTTACATTTATTATCTTCTGCTGTCAAACATATTCGAAATGCTTAAACCAGTCTCTTCTTTTGCTTTTTTAAAAACAATGCAGTTCTGAACAATAGAGCCAGAGTGTTAAGATAAAAACCGGGCCTTTCAAAGGATGCATCAGAAAATAAAGAACTTAGTAGGACTTTAAAAACAAAAATAAGCAAACAAAAGAAGCAAAATTTAACTAAAATAACTTCTTTCCAGTCTTTTATAATGTTCAAATTCTGGGGTATTCTCTCATGACTGGACCTCTGATGAAATAGATCCTCAAGCTGTATGAATGAGTGTACTCTTTCTGTTTTATTATTTAAACATTCTTTCTTCCTCCTTTCCTTGTAGTTTATTCAGTGGAGATACAGCGAGGGATTAGCCCTTAAGCACAAGCATACTTGTCCTACATTTTCAGCCTCTTACCACAGAACTGACTTCCATATCCAGTGCCAATCACAATGATTTTACCTCATGGGACATGTACTTCAGAAGTGTAATCCAATTGTTTACCCTAACACGTCATAAATTGCAATTCTTTTCAGAAATCTCAAAGATTGATAACCCTTGATCCTCAGTACCGACTTCTCTAACACATCCTATCAAGAAAATATATACGTATTATTTGCTCTGGAATCACTCCTGAATCATATAAAATGGGAGATCTGTTTGCCTTTCAGTACATCAAAAGCAATTATCAAAGTACTCTGCCCTCCGAAGTGGTGGGAACTGAAAGAACAAAAACATTATTATAGATGAACTTCGCTGAGTCTATTTCTCCCTCCAATCACAGAGTACTCAACCTTTAGGAAAATACTCTTCTGCACAAATTACGATCATTTTCCAAACTACCTATTGCTGAACCTCTGGGTGAATTTATTAAAGATAAATTCAGCTTTAAATAGCCTGTATCTGGTATTCAAATTCACACTTACACTTGCCAATCCTCCGCCTGCAATATCAGGCAAATGCCTAAACAGATGGGGCTCGCAGCCCACCCTAAAAGCCAACAAACATGGGATTTATTTAATTAAAAAGGGAAACAAATTTCTGAGGTGTAGACACACAGGCACGCGGGCACACACACACACACACACACACACACACAGAGGCAATTCTTGATGAGAGTATCCCACGATGAAAATATCAATTCTTGTTTTTTCATTCGGCCTCATGAATGCCCAGCTACATGCTAGCAGGTTGAAAACAGAAGTAGATGACCTCACTTAGTACTATGCATTCAAATCAAGCCACTCTGGGTAATGGTAGAACTGACTTCCTTCCCTCAAATAACAATATGAGAAAAATTACATCAAAAATGACCCAGATCTAACTCAGTTCCCTGTCTGATCTTGGAAAGGTGCTTTCCAATTTTTGTCCATATTTCTTCCTTCTGCTCCATTATCTTCTGTTATCCTCACCTATCCCATATACAACTTATTCCAAACTCTATGCAATTAACTTTCAATTGTATGTAATCAAGCTTAATAATGAATTTTACCTAAATTTCAGACTGGAGTTTTCCACCAGAAATTCAAACTTCCGATGTCTAATATCATAATTAAGAGGGGGTGAGGTTGTAAAGAGAGACAAAAGGGCAGGAGGAAGGAAGCAGACCAGTCTCATCTCTGTCAAAGACATGAGTCACCCAGACCAGAAACCTCAGACTTTGGACATCTTTGGCAATTCCCTCTCCCCGAGGTCTCCACCCTATAGGTTAACTAACCCTCCCGTTATACCTTTTTAAAGAGCTTCCCTGCCTGTTGTCACCTTTCTTTCATCTACGCAGACCCTTCCCAAATTCAAAAGTTGTTGCGTTCCCCAAGATATCCCAGTGAGCACCCTTGACACTGTGCTCCCACTCCATCCAGCAGAGTACAGAGCTAGCTAACTTCCCCTCCCTCCTCTATTTTCTACTCCCTGATGCCAAATAATCTAGTGACTCTCCGCTGCCAAAGGAATAATCCCAAAGTGCATGGGGCCTTCAAATCCTCCCATGACCTAGTCCAAAACAGGTTTCTGGTGTCATTTTTCACTGGTTCTTCTACACCCTCCTGACCCACTGACCAAGCTGAACTGCCCTTCCCCGGACACGCTGGTTTCCAGAGTGCTTGTCTTACATGCGGCCACCTCCCTTGGCAGGCTTGGAAGAGCCTCTCGCACCAGCGCTCCATCTGAACACCTTCTTCTCTTCTAAGGTCAGACTCAAATTCTGCTTTTTTTGCGTGATGCCTTCCTCAAACTCCAAAGCAGATTCAATGCAAGAACTAAATGTCTAGGGAACTTGCTTCTATCTCTAGTTACTAACTCATCATAGTGACTTGTATGAGGCTGCTGGTTGACTTATCTCCCTACCTCGCTAAACTCTAAGATTCTTGAGGGCAGAAGACCATGAAATCATAGATACTCCATAGCTTCTGTTAAACTGAACTTGGAGTTTAAACCAACTTTAAATTTTAGTCAGAAAAATGCTATTGAGCTAATGTTCCATGTAGTCCATTTTTTCTTTCTTTTTTTTTCTTTCTTTCTTTCTTTTATCCTCTCTTTCTTTCTTTCCTTTCTTTTTAAAACATATGGGCTGATGTGTCATGTGCCAGTTGAAGTTTCTGGGTGGTCCTCATCTCAGCAGCATATTTTTGGCAATGTATCAGAGAAGATGTTTGTCTTCCCCTGAAATATTGTCCTCATTATCATTAAGTTTTGGTTCATAATTCCATGTTGCTCTAAAAATAGTGAATTAAATGATTCTTAACTAAATCTTAGGGATGAAAACATGGGGTTAGCAGAATGAGGCTGAGAGCTGGGAATTTTTATATAGGAATGGATTTTTCATAGTTGTAGAAGCCAGAAGTGTAAGTGAAGAAAGTTACAAAATTGGTATGGAGATATGATCTCTTCAGACATCAGAAAGATTTTTCTCTATGCTGTTTAACATTAAAATATTGAATTATTTTAGCATAAATCAGTCCACCCAGAACTATTGCATTTTACAGATGTTAAAATGCTATCCAAAGATCACATGATATTTAATTAATGAATTTCCAAAAGTTCAGGTTCCAGGAAGGGGTCACATTTCATACTGTCCTGTGGATCCAGGACAAGGACGCATGTCAGCACACGTGTGTGTGTGTGTGTGTGTGTGTGTGTACACTAGAACACATGTCTAGAAGCATGCAGTCATCCAGAAAATGCAAATTTCTGTGTGGTTACAATTCTGCCCTGATGTTCACATAATTGATTGACCCTTAATTCAGCTAGGCTATCTGAAAAGAGTTAGTATATATACAGCCATGTAGACATAGCTAAGCGCTCAAATGCTAAGTGCTTTCACTGTGATTTTGTTCATCAATAGCTATGCACAGAGTAGAAAGCAGCTGACTGACAGCTTCTGGAAAGAAACCACTCTCTCTACCTTCTCCTTCTGCTCTGTGCCATGAGATACCTCATCATCTAGGCCCCTTGATCTCTGCATCCTGATTGGGTCTCTCCATAACCTCTCGTTACGTCAGAGAACAGGAAGACAGTCATTGGCTTACTCCCCTACCTGTCCCTGCTAGGCAGCCCCTCCAACAAGGCTGTACTTTCAGAGGCTCTGGGTGTAAGACCCTCATCTGTGGCCTTACTCCTAAGGGTGGCAGCTCTTCTAGCTATTGCTTTTCCCAAGTGTTCTGCCATCTTCTTTTTTTTCACTTCCTTAACCCTGCCCGTGATTTTATAAAGTTCTCTTTATTAAAGTCTCTTTGAGAGTTCTGTGAGTATGCCTTGTGTTACCTTCCTGGACCCTGACTGGTGCAGAAGGACGGACATGTGATGAAATCAACTTCATAACCACAGAGTCTAGTGCAGTCTTTATAGTATAATTCAATAAACAATTATGTAGTGAGTAACTATTGCATGCCAGATACTATTTTCAGTGTTGAGTACTTCAGTGGTAAATGAGCAGACAGGGCAACTAATTTATAGATTTTTTTTAATCTAATTAAATACCTCATAAACTAGCATGAATGTTTTCTAAAAGCACAAATATCTAAGCCTCACCTACCACTGAATGCGCATCTCCAGAGGTGGGGCCCGAGAACACAATTTTAACAAGCGCATCGTGTGATTCTGGTGTTCACTAAGATACGAGACAGCGAGCTTCAGACTATGACAAATGTTGAGTCACACAGCACAAATGTGAAGATAAAAACTTAGGCCTTGATAGATGTTAGTTGAATGAATGCGCAGAGGTATAAATTCATGTTAAAAACAAAAAAGGTGACTGAGGTTTTGAGGGAGAGTTCATTACCAGTGGTTCATGGTACATGGGGCCCTGAAGTTGTTATCTTCATATGAAACAGGAAAAACTTAGAGGTAGAGAGTGCTCTGCGAACTGCACTAATAGTTTTTGAAGACTGTGCTCTGCTGTTTTAACTCATCCGCATTCTGTAGCCTGCATCGATGCAGGTACCGAAGACAAGCAGCTCCACCGCCGGGCTTCCCCAGCACAGCACGGCCCTGGGCAATCGCTCCAATTTGCTGAAGTCTAGACTCTGGAGATAACTCTGTCTGGAAAGAGAGGCACGGACATTCACAGTTCAAAGCTAATTAAGTCAGGAAGATAAACAAGGTAAGACGCCTGGGAATACAGGGAATTTCTTGAGCCTTAAGAAATTCACAAATTAGAGATGGAGAACCTCGGAGACTTCTTAGTTTTCATCCCTCTCGAGGATACAGAAGGTTTTCGGGTAAGAAACATGTCAATGACCATGTGCAGCTGGAATGTGATGGTTTCATTGCCTCTGGATTGAACATTTCCCTCTTATTCGCAGTCTTAGATGTAGTTTTCTAACAATGCTACTCAACTTGTCCAAAATAGTCTTGCACTCCTTTTTTAAAAGCAGTCTTGAGAAAATCCTTGAACAATTCATATCCAATAACTAATCATATATATATACATAGACATACACACATATGTATTATATATATATCATGGCACAATACATTTTCATACACGTTATCTTCCCTAATCACAAAGATGCATGAACAATGCAGCTACTGCACCGATAATGTCATGTATTGCTATGTTAGAATCTAAAAATTACCGTTCTAGGGCAAAGTAAAGGTACTAAGATACAGTCTTATTTTATTTAAAATTTTAAATGGTATACAGCTTAATATCTTAATAAATGATATACAATGTCATATCTTGAGCTTATTTCATATGAATAAAGGAAATTCTGTTTTAGACCAAAAAAGTCAAAAATGAACATGAACTGGCCATTAGATTTTTGCTGTTGCTGCTGGTGGTGTTTTTTGTTTTGTTTTGCTTTGCTTTTTTTACCCCTCCACGACAAGTTACTTGAACAGGTATGCATTTTTTAACCACATTTTTGGCAGTGAGTTTCTCTTCTCATTCAGGACATTATGAAAGGAAAGTTACATAATTTCTAGTGAGGTCATGGTGAAATTTAGCTTCTTCGTGCTGTGTTCCAGGACTCCTTTTTCAAAGTCTCCACAGGAAAGATAATCTTAGAGGATTGGAATTGTCCAGATGCTTATAAAAGCCTAGGGATACAGAACATCGGCTGTAGGTTGGAATGCAAACTCCACCTCTAATTCTACAAATAAAGACTCTGAGGTTGAGCCTGTGACTGACTGAAACTGTCAAGGACACCTGTTAGTAGCGGTAACAGCCAACATTTACACAACGTTTGCTGTGTCATGTTTTGCTGTATTTCACTTCCATCAATTCATCTAATCTTAATAAACACTGGGTGATACCTGTCACCGTTACCCTCGTTATAGAAGGAAACTGAGCTGTATGCAATGACACAACCAAAGTCACAAATGCAGTCGAATGTAGAACCAGTTGAGTCAAGGGTCTAAGTTCTCACCCACCGCACTTTGGTTCTGGCGAGTGAATTGGATTTTGAACCTATGGTGTGGACTCGACACGAAACCGTGCCTTTGTGAATGCGGAGTGCGCACGCGTGTGTCAGCTTCAGGCGAGCACTTGCTACTTCTCAGTCATTAGCGTCCACTGTCTCCTCTCCTGGGCAGCAGCTCACGACCTTCCCACATGAGAAAGGCCCATGGCAGGAAAAGCTAGCGTCTGACTCTGGCCTTGCCCATCTGAGCGTTAAACTCGGGGCCTTGACAGAATCAAGGACTGAAAAGCTTAAGGGGCTCCTGGATAGGTATTTGAGTCTTTTTACTCCATTGCACTTGGATCTAGGGTGATCTGATGCTGGAGCTCTTACCGCTCTTTGGGCATTGGGCAGACACAGAACACCCGAGCCAGTGCTGAGGAAGCGGCGTGTGGACATGCAGAGGCAGAGCCCGGGCTCCGCAGTGTTGTTTGGACTCCGACTATAACTACGCCACACCCCGAGTGAGCCGAAGCATCTGAATTCCCCAGTTATGTCCCTTTTAATGGCTGAAGCCTGGGTGAATTGAGTTCGAACAAACATACCACACTTGATTAGTAATTATTGCATATATACTGATGCAGAGAACTACAAAATCATGCAACTTTAAAGAAATTTAGCATTGCTTTTCTAGCCAGTGATAGGAAATTCAAACAAATAGACGCCCATGCATTTTATCCAAAATGACATTGATTGCACAGGGTAGTGCCTGATCTTACTTACCAGACTTGGCTAGGTGCAATTTTTGACATTGTCCAATATCAAATTCACCTTCAAATAGGCAAAGACATGAAGTTATTGTAAACTATTTAAAAGTTCAAGAAACATACTCAAAGGACACAAACTCCACCAACTTTTGGGGAGAATAGCACCATCCTTGGGGTATTCCGTGCTTTCATATGCTCAGGATGTCCATTATTCTGTTTAAATCCACAATTTTATTGGACAGTCTTAGACTGTACATATTCCTGACCTCACGAGGGATTGTTATTGTTGCATTAATTTACTAACTGAAGGTTTTCTACTTTTGTTTTGGGTTTTTGGTTTGTGTTTTCTTTTTTGTTTTTGTTTTTGTTTTTTTTTTTTACAATACTTTCCAAAATCAATTTAGGGAAGTGAGGCACTCACTGCAGAAAATATGTATCCTACCATGCTGATAAACCTTTGGTGTTTGCAAGCTGCCATAAAAAGATGGTCAAGGAGTTCAAGTCCACATGTGGAAACCAAGATTTCACAGGAAGTAATTAATGGTCATAAGATGATGAGGAGACAGGTTAAAATCTATTCAGTGCCAAAGGTTTCAACATTTGGTGTTACCCTAAGCGAGCAAAAGATGATTGCGTGCATCCTGCCCGGGAGAGCTTTGAGGTCTGAAAGATGATTGACCTATGGCCCTGAGAAGGCCTCGGGAAACTCAATCTTTCTAATGTTTCTGTTATCAATTTTAATAGTGATTAAATACCAAGCTATACTGTGCTTCCCTGTGACTCAGTATGCTGTGTGCAGATGGCTTTGGTGCTGTTTTATGTTTATTCCTAAACAGAGCGCATATCAAAACACGGTTACTGTGCAATAATGAGTGAGACACTGAGACAAAGGAGGTACAGATGCCAAATCTGAAAAATCAGTTAGACTAATAAGACAGTTGGATTATTCTGACTTTTGCTGTAATCCATATTTCCAGTGTGATCCAGGAATATTACTTATTAAAAGCAAAACCACAGGAAGTGGCAGAAAGTAACCCTGCCTTACTGTAGACTAAATAAAACATCATAGAATTTTAAGAGATGCAAGAGTCATTAAAAAGTCCCTCACACAATTATTCCTTGGGGTGCATGTGTGCGTGTTACGTGTGTGTGTTACTGGGGATTGAACCCAGGGTCTTTCCATTGCACTATAACCCCAGCCCTTGTTACTTGTTATTTTGAAACAGGGTCTCTATAACTGCTAAGTTCCCCAGGCTGGGCTTGAATTCACAATCCTCCTGCCTCTGTCTCAAAAAGTGCTGAGATTACAGCTATAAACCGCCACAACTAGCTGTTTCCTTTTAAATACAACAACTTTAAAATCAGTAACTGAAATAATAGTAACAAAACTAATTAGGATTGTACAGCATCTATGTCGGGCACTATGTTAAGTGCTTTGTGTATATCCTGTCCTGGCAACAACTCTGTGGGAGTTACTTATTATTCCCATTTTTAAGATGAGGAAATTAAGCCAGAGAGTCATAAGTCACTTGCCCCAGATTACATGACTCGTGCGTGCAGAGCTAGGATTTAACTCTTTACAGTCTGACCTTGGAGTGTCCCCAAGAAATCATGAGATATTTTATATTATATTTTATATTTAGTGATAAAAGTGTATATCACTGGGCCAAGGATATATAGCTCAGTGGCACAATGCATGCCTAGCAAGACCAAGGTCCTGAGTTTCATTCCCAGTACCAAAAAGAAGAAGAAGAAGGAGGAGGAGGAGGAGGAGGAGGAGGAGGAGGAGGAGGAGGAGAAGAAGAAGAAGAAGAAGAAGAAGAAGTATATATCACTCATTTAGAAATAGTATCTATTCACTCAGCAAGCCAATTATAAGACAGCATTTATCAGGTATTCATTTGACAGGTTTTTAGTTTTTTGAGACAGGGCCTCACTATGTAGTTCAAGTTGGCCTTGAACTCACTTTGTAGTCCATGTTGGCCTTGAACTCATAGGAATCCTCCTGCCTCAGCCTCCCGGGTGTTGGGATTATAGGCTTTTTCACCACCATGCCTGGCTAGTTTCACTTCTAGAAGAAAGTTTTCTAAAACAAATAAACACAATCATTACAAGAGCTGTTTAGTATTTATTTCATGTCTTTGACACATTTTCTTTAATTCTTATGGTTTGACCAAAATATCTGAAGTCATGTAAGGAACCTGTAAGTATCAGAAGTCATTTAAGCACAGGGCTGCCATGCAGATTCAAACAGGCGCCATCATTTTGATCCTGATTTGTGCCTGCCTCTCTCAACAGACAGCAGAGGCTAACAACTGTGAAACGCATTCCACGATGATTCCGTTAACATGGGAGCAACATGGTTGCCTCCAATGGTGCATCCACATCATTCTGCATTAAATCAAGGCCCTCACTGGGACTCAGGAAGAGCCCCATCCAGGCCACCCTTGGCCTCTCAGTTAATCTGCTGTCGCGCCTGCCTTTCTGCACTCCACTCACACCATTAACACCCTTGATAGTCTTCAAATACAATAGCACGACCCCTCCTCCAAGGCAGCGCTCCTGCTCCGCCTTCCGCCTGGAACACTTGCTGTGAATCTGCTTGTGCTCCCGGCCTCACGGACTGCAGCGCTGAATTAGAAATCGGCTCCTCCGTGAGGCCTGCCCTGGCCTTGCACCTGAAATGCTAAGTCTCACTATATCTTACAACCTCCTTCTCCGTTTTATTCTTCTTTATCACAGTTTATCACTCCACAATGTCCCCCGAGTTTTGCTTATTTATCTGCTTCCCTAGCTAAATGATAAGGTGCAGAAATACTGTCCACTTTTCTGTTTGGTTTACCTCTGCATTCATAAAAGTACCTAGCATATACATAGATGCTCAATTAGTATTCGCAAAATTAATCAGTCTGTGAATTGCTGCTCCCCATATTGAATTATTTTAAGCAAGAACAGTTTAGACAGCTCGGAGATCAATTACGATGTCACTAACACACATGTACCTCTCAACCCACCTACTTGGAATGTTCGATTTCACCATTCAAGTTTTTTTTCTTGGCAGCTGTGATAATAGGGATTTTAATTTTATTTGTAAAGCATCTCCATCCAATTCATATCACCATCTGCTGAGTTTTCTTCAGCTTTCCAGAATAAGTTAGTGTTCAACTAGCTGCCAGCTGAATTGAATCAACTGGTTTTTTTATTTTTTTCATTCAACAAATAGTTCCTGAACACCTACTATGTACAAGGGACAATTGAAAATTATAGGCAATGGTTAAGTTTTAAAAATGTTTGCAGTGAAAGATCCATTTCTATTAAACCCCCTAAAAAAATTCCTCCCCCTTACTCAGACATACTTATCCCTTCATTCTCGTCGCTTTCTGAAGCAGTTCTGCAGGTCCTTTTATTATGTGTTTTTGAGAGGCGATCAAAATTATGGTGAATGCTGCTGTCCAGAAATTGAACTGCTGTCCTTTCAATCCAGCTGAAAGTCAGGTTCTTAAACACATGGCAGTGTGTTCTCAGCCACCTTATCCACTAGATCTGTACCACGTGTACGTGGCTCTTCCATAAAATCAAAATGGCCTTGAAAGGTAAACATTCTGAATCAACACAGGACACTGAGGCAGCCACAGCAGGGTAACTAAAGCCACTTCAAGAGAGGACTTTCAAGAATGCTTGAGAAAGTATCAGGAGATGGGGTGAGTGTGTTTGAAGAAACAGAGAATATTTTATAGAGCATTAATGGCAATGTGTCTTTTACTGTAATAAATTTCTGTCATTTAAACACCTCCTATATTTTTCAGCCACCCCTCATTTAAGGCACTGGAATGAGAGATGGAAATTCAACACCAACAAAAACCTTTCTCTTACAGAGTTCAGAATCTTATAGGAGAAGTCACTGGAATTAGTAATTATAAGGTTATTGTTAAGGCAGCTCAGAGATTAGGGTGATGCTGCTGGTGGTAGAGAAAAGTGAGAATCCTTGAGAGACTACTGGCTTGCAGAGTTGGTAGTATTGTTGATGGGCTGGATGTGAGAAACAAAACAAAAAGAGGACTGGAGGGTGCCCCCTCCCCCCGGCATGCTGGCATGAGAAAGCAGACAATGGCATCATTCGGTGGAATAGAAAAGGTGAGGGAAGAAATATGCTTCATTGGGGCAATGCAGTATTCAAGAGGGAATATCGACTTGGAGATACAAGTGGAGAGCTCATGGTGCAGAATCATTTGTGTGTATACACACATACATACAAGTCACTAGTGTACAAATGGCATTCAAAGCCATGGAAAGGTAGCACCTTATCTACAGACAGATTACAGAAAAGATGAAATGAAACCACAGAGGTCACTTAGACACAAAATTTATTCTCAACTAGTAAAGGAGATTATGATAAAACAACCACTGGGGAGGAAGAAACCCAGAACAGGGAGTGGCACGACAAGAGGAAGAAAAATATTTCAAGAGACAGTGAAAGGTAAGAGTTGCACTGCACAGGTGAGGTTTCACGGCACTGGGTGGTTGCAGAATCAAAATACATCCCCGTGGATGACGAGGGGAGAAAGCAGGAAAGACAGATGTGGAAAATGAATGAGAAGCGAAGACGTGGAAGTCACGCACACAGGCAATCTCGCTAGAATGTTTGGTGACTGAGCTCAGTGGCTGAATGTGTCCTGACTGTGTGGCAGAGGGCAGGACTTCATTCAGAAATATGGCAGATCCGTGAGCACATCTGAGTGCAGAAGGGCAATAGCCTTGAAAGGGAGAGGGTGCAGAAAAGGGTAAGAGAAGGTAGCAGGTGAGAATATGTGGCAGATGGTACCACAGCAACTACCCCGCCTCAGAAGGAGGGAGCGCCTCCTCCGCAGCGTCGGAGAAAGGCAAAGATGCAGGTAGAAGCATTCTTTGGACAGATGGTAGGAAGCAGAGGAAAGTGAACGCATCGGGCAGAGTTCTCAGTTGGAAACTGACTAGAGGATTAAGAAGGCCATAAATCTACAAGTACACTGGTAGCTCAGTTAGCAGAAGAACAGGAAAGTCAACTCAAAGTTTAGCACCCAGAAATAACCTCCCAAATGATCTTTAGAATTAGAGTGACACAGAAACCGCTGCTGCCACCATCGAGCTCAATATGTGACATTGAAACATGCGGCACTCTTCAGGCACCACCGCTGTTCCTGATACTGAGAAAGAGAGAATAGTGTCATTACTTTCTTTGTTCCCATAGGGCGGAAGCAACTGATAGTGGAAGCTACACTTCAATTCGAAGGATGCTGGAAAAGCACATCTCTCACACGATTAGCTTTTTCCAGAGAAAGGCCTTCTTTAATCCCTGTGAGGATACATAAAATGAATACTGAGTTCAGATATTGGAGAGCCAAAAAACTACACTACAAAGATATTCCAGGATGAGCACACTGCAGTAGCTTTAAAAATAATCGGTCAAAGTCAGAGCAATGGTATCATGAGGCACAAAAATCACCTAGCTTCAAGAATCGGTTGTAGAAAATGAAAGTAACAATAAGATTCCACCTCACCCCAGAAAGAATGGCTAGTATTATGAAGTCAACCAATAACAAACGCTGGACGGGCTGTGGGCAAAAAGGAACTCTTCTCCACTGTTGGTGGGAATGCAGGTTGGTGCAACCACTGTGGAAGTCAGTGTGGAGATTCCTCAGAAAGCTAGGGTTGGAGGTCCCACTTAACCCAGCTATTCCCCTTCTGGGTATCTTCCTGAAAGAACTAAAAACATCCCTTCACAGTGATATATGTGCACCTATGTTCATAGCTGCCCACTTCATAATAGCTAGATCTTGGAAACAACCTAAATGCCCCTCGACTGAGGAATGGATAAAAAAGATGTGGTATTTCTATATAATGGAATACTACTCAGTTATAAAGAATGACAAACTAGGCATTTTCACTTTTAAATGGATGAGTACTGAAAATATACTTCTCAGTGAACTAAATAAGTCACACATATGTAACTATTGCATTGTTGCACTGGTGTGATGAACTGAAACAAAATGGATGTATATAAACATTTAGTTAAGACAGTTAAAGAAAAAGAATTTTGAGTGAAAAGCAGTTTTCTCAGGGTCATCCTCAAATTTTATTTTTAATGCAAAATGTTTATTTGAAAACAATAGAGCAACCATAACAAAAAATGTAGTCACGTAGCAGGTTTCTCTTGATGCATTGAGGCAAAAGTTTTGTGTTAATAATTTGTTGGATAATGTTTCATGTCTATATTTTTTATCCTAAATAACTTCTGGGAATATGGTAGTATGCAATGTCCTAATGATTGTGCTGTCTTGTTGGCTGGTTGTGGGGTTGTTTTGTTTTGGTTTCTTACTTTCCTCTTGTTTAAAATAAAACAAAATTTAAAAAAGAATCAGTTGTAAGGACAGAATATGGAGTCAAGCACTGTTTCAGACTTGGTTCCTCCGGATGGTAAAGATATTTCTAAAACAAAAGTCATTCCACATTCTAAACATGGTCCAGAGGAGCATTCGCAACCATCGTCTCTGTTGTCCCACTGTTGTTATGTTTACTTTCAGCTTGTGAACCACAGTTTCTAATGATTTTATGTTTCATGAAATATTTAAAAATACTGACTTCAAAAGATTTAAAATAAAAAAAGGCATACAAAAGAAATCAAAGTGAAATAAAAGTATGGAATCCTACCAACACTTTTGTACTCATAGAATTGCGTGTATACAATTTTACATGAAAGATATGTTATCCAAGCTGGTCTCTAATCTCCTTTTGGTAACTGATAACATACCATGGACATTTTTTCTCTCCACACACGTGTCTATTATTAATAACTGTTCAGATTGCCCGTCTCTGAAATTTTAGATCCTCCTCAATTGTTCACAGTCCTAAACCTTGTTGTCACGAATGTTGTTGAATGTTTCACACCTATGTAGTTATCTCCTTAGGGCAATTCACAGAAGGGGAATTGCTAGGATACAGGGCATACACAGTCTCTACTCTGATTCATATTGCCCAAATCGTCTCCAAGCGAAGGTACTGATTATGTCTTTGCCGGCGTGGCATGAAAGTGCTCATGGGAACCAGAACTATTTTGAAGAGTCTTGGAGGAAATGGGCAGAGCTATATAATTTCATACCTTCTGAAGTAGCTAACCTTGATCCTCCAGGGTTGCCAGGGATCTATAATCAAGCTGACATTTATTATTCCTCTCAGATTTTTTTCCCTAGTGTGACAGCCAGTGTAGGAATGTAGTAACATAAAGAAAGCATTCATCCAGTAGCACAGATGTTTCTGTGGTGTTAAGGATCGCAACCATAGTTCAGGAGTTTCTTTTGAGCCCACTTGGTTACCTGCATAGAGCCCACATGATAGAGCTGTATATAGTTTAGTTATGTAAGGAAGCTTCCATCCTAATCTTTCATTTCACAGCTAAGTACATGGAAACCCAGACATATTTTCTCAAATTCACACAGCTAGTTTTTAAAAATTAGTTACAGAACTAAATTCTACCTCCTACGTTGTAATATTTTGCTCACCAATTTCTAGGTTAGCTTATGTCATAACCATGCCAATCTCAGTACATCAGGCATTTGGAGAGATAGGTTGTCTCTTTCAGGATTCGACTTTTGAGTCATATGTCTTATAGCATACGTCTACCCCCAACCTTTGACAGCCATCTCTACAAGGTTAGCAAATTAACCTCAGAATATGTATTAACACAAGTACCTTTCCTGACAACTGCTCCTGAAATAAGTTCTTGTAAATCAAACGAATTTAAACATACCACAGGAATATTTAAACATACCAGTGACTAAGTCTTTAGTAAATATTTCTATGGCTTTTTGTGTCTTGGAGTGCCTAGTTGAGACACACTTTGGATAAAGGGCACAGCCAATGGTAGCTTCTGAGAAAGGAGAACTAGTTTCACTGCTCTTCTTGGTGAATGTGCTTTGACCAATTCTTCATTGAGCCATCCTTCTCTGATGCCGTATTTTGACGGGTAACTTAGTTTAAATACCACCCAAAGCATCACATCCTAGTGAAAACCCTCACTGACCTATAAAGTCACATTTTAAAGAACTGTGTGATCTAACAATGAAAGACTTCATTTTCACATGGTATTCCAGATCACTTCTGGACAAAGATCAAGTGAATGCTCTCCTTTTTTGTGGAAACCTAATTTAGAAATTTCCACAGAGCTCCCTCTTCTGTATTGTTTGTTATCAAAAACATAACAGCTTCTGTCTTCTCAGGGCTTCTATCCTCAATTCCTTCTAATGCATTTTGGTCAAGAAATGATAATGCGTTCACTATTTACTTCAGCAAAGTCACTTAAAATCCTGTATCCAACTACTGAAAATCACTAACCAAGTGCTGTGAACAATTACAATGAATCATTTAATATTAACATGGCTTATTTTTTGTCTTCAAGCCTTGCCAGCCAAATCTTCCTCATATTTGTGTCTATGACGTTTTGGCATATTACTCACTCAGGATGGACTCAGCATTTGACTGATGAGCTCAGTTTCCACAATTCCAGATTGCAGGAGACTGACAAGAATATGTATTCTATGACAAAATGTATTTTAAATGATAAAACTTCTCCACCACCCAAGCCCCAGACTGCACATTTATCTTCAATTCATGCTTACACACATCCCATAGGTAAAATGAATCATCACATCTGATTAATTTTTTCATCATCCTGTCACTTATTTCTACCACTTTTCCTTCACGATTGTCACCTGCTGCATCTTATTAAGATGTCCTGCATCATGCCTGATAAATTTGGTTCATTGTCTCCTTTCTGTAATACACATTTATACATTTAAGAAATATTTGCATTATATGTGCTGCCAAAGTGCGCGTGTAAGAAATATTTTTACAAAATCTTTTAGCCCAGTCATTTCTCTGTATCAAAATCTCCATTTGGTCCCACAATTCTTATCTCAGAGGTGACAAATAGCCAAGATGAGTTCTGCACCTGTGTGACTGCCACCTTCATAGCACTCTTTCCAGCTGTACTTTAAAAGCTTTTCCCAGAACCAACTCATGATCTCTGTTAACGCAAGTCTTCGAACATCAACTATAAGTAAATCGATTTGTCAATTAACAAATCAGATGAGACACATGGTCTTTACTTCCTTAGACATTCCAAAGAAAGTTTCACCTTATTAATATTGATTCAATCTCTGTCCAGATCTTTCCCCAGCAATCTTCTTAGCCTTTTTTTCCAGAATTTTCTCATGAGGTCTTTATTTCAAACATACTAGTTCAGAAGAATACCTCTTTCTTTCCACCCTTGTGACTTTTCTCACAGTTTTTCTCTTGTCTAAAAAAAAAAATGTCAGACCTGCTCCTTTCTATCAACATGACTTTGGGGACAGTCTCATTACATTATTACGCACTTCTTAGTCCAGACCAACACAGTGTTACAAACTCCGTGCCTAAATCTGCAGTTTTCTTGGTCCATACGGCTCATTTCACAACTAACCACATAACATATAGACATTTCTTGCTATTTAATCTTATATAATTATATAATGCTTCATTTCTTTGTGTCTTGAATCACTGAGTTGCAGATCTCTGGCTCATATTTTTCCTGCATCCTTTATAGTAGCAATGAGACTTATAAATACAAGACAATACTCTGAGTAATTTTTTATTCATTTTTGAGGTTGCGAGGAGATAATAAAGGAAAACATCAACAGAGGATGTTAATATGGTAGAAGGGGATACATAGGAAATAAAGTGATTAATATAACTAAAATTAAAAAGTAATAGTAATTATGTATTCTTACATTTGTTGCTGAAGAGTGAGGGTCACTGTGCTAAAGATAATCTGACCTTTGGAGACGCAAATCCTATTTGGAGTTTACAAGCAAGATGATGATATTTACTATAACAGAGATAAATTACAGCAACTCTTCTTTCCCTTGGAGATATATTATTCAACTAACTGCCTGTGCTCTGTTTAGTTTTATAAAGCCGAATGAGATCATCCATATTCAGACTTGTTCAACTCTACTCTCTCAAGTAGCAATCAAACAGCTGTCTTCAGTTGCAACTTTGTGACTCATGATACATTCATTCCAAAATGCCGGTGAACACCTTCTAGACCATATCATCATCATCAACATCATCATAATAGTAACACTTAAGCATTGTGTACAGTCTGTTTCATCTTCAAAGCTGGTTTAAATTCTATAATGCACTGAAAACGTGACAGGTTGAAAAGGTATGGAGAGGGTTTTTTTTTTTCTATTATTCTAAGAAAAAGCTACTGAATCCTGTAACCCTGACTACAATGTGCAAACCCCTGAGAGTGTCTGCGAATTAACAGTATGCACACAAAATGAAACTTCAAAGATGGAAATTATTAGGGTGAAATTACCTCTCCCTTTAACGTACACAGAACATAAATCTTAGCTATTAGAGAAATGCCAACTGGTAATGTGATTTTTTTCTGAAATGTAGTAGCACGAGGTTGCTGTCTAAGCTAAGTGTCTCATTTAACTTTATCTTATGAAGAAATGACTTTTCCTGGTCGTTTACAGAATCTCTATGCAATCTTGTATGCCCAGCTATTGGAAATAGCACTCTATATTCCAACTAAAATTTAAAATTTTAGTTACACTATTATGCCTGTAATCACGGGATCTCCTTGCGCAGTAATCTGTTTGCAAGTTCTTCTTTCTGTAGCTTGAATGACCCAATTTTCTCCTCCAATGCATCCTTGGAGCTGTGTTATTTGAGTTGTTCTTGACTCTCATTTTGAAAAACATGAACTGCCCCCACATTTCCTTAGTTGGATCCTGGGGCAGGATGTTAGTGATGAGAGACAGAGAGATCGCTGCTTCCTTTTTGAATTTCAGTAATTTTCTTATTTCCTATCATCTACCACCTTGCTCACTGCTTCTATTGAGGAAGCTACACATCATGCGTCATGATGCCTTTTCTGACTAGATTAACAGAGCTAACCCTATTTGCCTCCCTGGTTTTCATATATAACACGGATTATTGTCACTATTGTGGTTCACTGGGTCCCCACATCCAGGTAGGCAGGGAGGACTGCGGATGCCAGCCGCACACAGAAAGGAAAGAACTCCACGCTGATGCGGAATAGTGGAATCAGCCCTGTGGCTGTGGCCCGAAGGAGATCCATCAGCACCCTGGTGCACCTCCCTACTATTTCTATTTCGGTGACACAGAGGGATAAGGGGAACCAGAATACACCTCCTTCCCCAGAGAGGTCCCGTGTGTATCAGCAGGCTGGGAACACATCTGGCCCCGGGGATTCTCCCTGCTCCTTCTGCAGCCCCTCCGCAGACTCAGCCCTGATCTGGGTCACGACCCCAGGAAGGGAACCAATGATCTATGACAATTCCTAAGGAACCTTCAGTTTCATCAAGGAATTGTGTAGTTTCAATCATTTCCCAGACACTCTTGTTTTACACTTGTTTGATTTTTATCACTATTTCTGCAACCATTTCCGGTTCTTTAGGCACATAGGCATCTTAGCATGTTTCTTAGGGTTGACGATGTTTGCATTCATCTGCATCAATATGGATGCCCTTTTCTAACTTTTAAGAAAACAAACTTATAATCTCCTTTAAATACATTTATGTAACAAAATATTTTCCTTACTGGTTAACTAATTCAGCAAGTATTATTTGTGAAGGAAAATTAATGCTCTCCTGAAATACAGATATAATAAATTATGTTTTATTGCATTTAGAATTCTTTTGAACAATACAATGTGTTTTTCCTAGAACTAATTTGCTCTTAGAGTATTATGCCCTTTTCTAACTCTTTAGACACTACGTTTATTTTTTTCTGATCACTCAGATACTTTAATTTCAAAACTATATCTGCAGTAATTCTCTTCATTTTTGAAATACCATGAAGTCCTTTATAGTTCCAGATATGGTATTCAAGAGTAATGCCTAAAAGAAAGTATAACATGGTATATGAAAAAAGCTTTTATTTTTTCTTCCGTACATAGGGTTTACAGGTTTGGGGGTTGGAATGGATGAATGGGTCACGATTTACTCTTGAGTAAGTCTGAGCCCTTGTTGTAATAAGAAATATTATACATGAGGTTGTTATTTTTTTTTAATCCAACTCCTTATAGCAATTTTTGCCTGCAGTGGAATCCGCCTATCGGCACTTCATTATGGTGATCAAATTCCCTCTACACAATTTTAGCACGCATTAAAATTTCTGTGATGAATATGTAAAGTCATGTGAGCTAAACCTCTTATATTTTACATATGTTCAAAAATACTTCTTGATGTTATCTACCCATAGTCAAGTTTATTAAATACTTATGCCATAGATAGTGAGCAAGATTTGAAACACACAATGGAACTGCTTTCTCTTTAATTTTGAAAGAAAACTTTCACATCTTTTGAGCCAGTGAATTAATTTTTCTCCATGTTTTCAAACTCGCTGTTCCTTATGAAATATGCACAGAGGTACTAGCATTTTTCAAAAACATACTCCATTTCAGAGACGTTTTCCTCATACAGGTCATTGATTTGAATATCCATTTTAAAGACCTCATCTTTAACTGACATAAATTTCCTGAATTTGGAGTCTAAACATTTTACAGCTATGTCACTTGTGAAGCCGGAGCTTACCATGTAGACTGAATTTGAGTAGCTCATAGAAACTACGAATAAATATAGTTTTCATTTTATCAGAAGCCATGAATATCATCAGATGCTATGGCTATAACAATCCCCTTTGGTTGGGAGTCTCTGCTCTCTCAGTAATAAATTTTTGCCAAAAAAAATCTGAGAATGATCAAGCAAATGTTCATTTCTGAGTCTTGCTCATTTGACTAAAAGAGTAAAGAGAAAATGATGCCAAACTTGCCTAAGTATATTATTTAAACGTGTTTCTTTTACAACAGATCAGATCAAATATATATATATATATATATTCTTATTAAGATTATATAAATGTTGTGCTTATACCAAAGGAGAAAGTTAAACTAAAGTTTTTTTTCCCTAAAATATATAGTATGGTGACTTCTGAATATGTTTCTCCACAGAAATGCAAATTACCATAATCGATATAGTTTTTCTAAATACTTAGGGACTGTTTTAAGAAGACTTGTACCTTTTTTCTCTTCTTTCACTTTTTTTTTTTCAGTATCCAAAGAATACTAACTGGTTGTTAGAAATACTTAGAATCAAATAATCATAGAATTGAAAGTAACTCAAAAACTTGACCAGTTGCCCAAGCAATGTAGAAATCCCTTTGTTCTGTTCAGCCTCTGCCTGAACACTCCCCGTGACAGGAAAATGATTGCTCCGTAAGATAGGTGGATCTGTATTTTGGTATTTCTAATTGAAAGAAACTTCTTGCCTGGTTTTCTGTAACATCCACCAATTGTTCCTGGTTAGAGACCCTGGACTTGCTCAAAGAATTTTATTTCTTACCATGCGCTTCTTCTGTGATGGAAGACAGTGCTTTTAACTCTTTGTCTCACCCGAACCCCCCAGGGTTTTGGCAGTCTGGGTCATCTTTGAACAGGATAGAGCATGACGATATCCTTCAAATGTTGGTGCCCCCCAAATTGCAAACAGGTGTCCCGACAATCTCTGATTAGTTGTTGGTACAATCGTAATGCTGTTTTACTTTCACGAAATTGATAGACCCCTCCAGAGCACTGTCCCTATTTTACAATGCTTTTCGGACAATTGGTTAATAATTGAGCATATTGGCAATTTAAAAAATGTCAGCGAGGCCTCTTTGTAGTTCGGTGATAGATTCATGAGACCTGGAGCTCACTCCCCAGCACTACATAAACAAAACAAAACAAAACAACAAAAACCACATGTTGTTTTCACGTGACTCTTGGTATATGCATTCTTACCCATCCAAATTTTCAGCAAATAAATTTATCACCTAAATGGCCGTGCTATTTGTGTTTATGTTGTAGTTTCTGACAATTGTTTTAGTTAATAGCGATTAGTAATGACAATCAGAAATTAAAATTTTTTTTAGATCACCCATGAAGATCTCCAATAATGAGTTCATCTTCCCCATTAACAGATGCACCGTCTGTCTGATAATGTACTCTCGCCTTTGACTGGGGGTTCATGAGTTCCCTAACATGCAATGGATGCAACTTGCTTTTTCCCCTTGTAGAGAACTGGGCCGTTTTCACATTTCCAGTCTCCTGGCTCCTCTCCCATTGTCCCTGATTGCTTAGGGATACCAAAGGTTGGTTTCATCATCTCAGCTGCAAGCTCTTTCAGCACCTTGGGGTGTTGTTGGTAAGGAGACCTGAACTCATTTGAAGTGCTAGGTACTTTCTATTATCTCCCCATCTGTGCTGGAATTCTGTTCCCTCTTAACGATGTTTGTTCTAACCTTACCAGTTTGAAGATCATGCTTCCTGATAGAAAAGTTGAAAAAAAAAAAACCCTCAATAGTTACATTCTTTTTTTGTCTAGCATTACAACATCTTTCCTAAGCGGTGAATATAACCCTTGTTCATGTTCTCAAACCAAAGAGTAATATTCACAAGAACAAAAAAGCCTGTTTTCATTTTTAACATTTTGATCATTAATGATTAAAAGTAAAATTAAAGTTAATTAGTGCATCAATTAGATTTTCTTATAATGTGGCACCTAAAATTCCCTAACATACAAATTCTTGAAAGAACTGGCATATGGGACATACCCATGGTGAAATCTAAATTCCACATTGTTCTAAGGGAGATGAGAATCTCTTACGGTTATCTCCTTTTATGTCAGTTCTAAAGTTGGATAAGTTACTATAAATCAGGGAACAGGTTTGTTTTCAAATTGAAAAACAAAACTTGATTTTAAAATGTTCACTTTTGTGATTTAATTTTTAAATGCTTAAAAGTTCCATTTTCAAAACTATTCTGCAAGATAGGGAAAATAATTTCCAAAGCCCTTTGCAGATTATACAATAGTTTAGTCAGAAGTTCTAGGAAGACAGTATGAATATGTGATTCTGTGGTATTTGGAAACTGACCCTTCATATAATAATCTCAGAGTAAAGCAATCATCTTCTCAAGTCCTAAAACATGCTTTGTAAAACAGTTACATTTTTAGTTTACTGTTAAAATATTTAGGAGACTATATGCATTGATTGCTTACCATATGGTTAAATAGATTTATTTACATAGGCTTGCCTATACTAAATACATGTCAATATGTACACATTTATGTATAACTTTCTGTTTAAAGGAAACATTAATTAGCAGCTCTGCATGCAAATAGGCACTTTCATTAACTCTTTTTTTAAACCATATATATATATATATATATATATATATATATATATATATAATTCTGAGTTGCATTATAACTGTGCGAGTATTTCAGGGAAAAAGGACTTTATTTTTAGATATAAACATCTGCTAAAATAATTGAAACATTTGAACTTATTAAAGATAAATTAAAACTACAATGTGTTAGTATATCAAAACCAACAGTCATTTCATTAATGGCTTTTCATATTAAAGAATTTCAGTTAACATCTTTTAAGGAAAATTCTACAGTAATTAGGAAGGGAATTTAAAACTGGAAATACTTACAAATATAGGATTGCGTTTCAAAACTAAAAATTTAAAAGAACACAATTTTTTTTCATAAGGTGATAAATTTAAATAAATAGCAATACCAGCAGGACAAGTTACCAGATACTCCTAAACACATAATGAAATATCTTTTACAAAGTAAAGGTGGGGGAGCTGGTAAGTTATGGGAAGGCTTACACACACAGTGATGAATATCTTCCTGGGATGCGTGCACGAGGTTATCACCAGACACTGGGAAATACAAGTAAACATTCACGGACAGTCCAAAGACATTCTTCTGGATCAGGCTCAGTCCAAGAAAGCTGTCAAAGTGACTTATATCACCCTGGGCCTTTCTCTGCCCTTGTGATTCTACCTCTGAAAGGTTTTATTTACTTCCCTGCTTGCTTGTCTCTTCTCGGTCAGGTTGCTGGTGCTACAATGGTAGACTTTAATCTATTTTTGTTTATCTCTGACCGTTGTAGTCATCAGGAAGAAACTATTCTAGTAGGAATTCACCTTTTGCAACCTATTGTGCTTTGGTGACGAATGAGTGGAATCTTGGTATAGGTTAGTTTGATTCATTCTGCAACACGGTTACAAATTGCAAGATAATTCCTCACCGACTATTCATGCTTAATGGCATTAAACACACAAATATAAAAGAATATGAACTATGCATGCATGGTAGCAAAAGTCTGTGTTTCAATCACTTACCGTTGTCTTCCTCAGCGTCTAGCGAATGGTAGGTACACAAAAATGTATACTGAATATTCAGGAAGTCAATAGGTCAGTAAATATCTATGATTGCATGGACTCTTAATGACATCGGCATGCTGCTTGTCTATTAGAAAGTATGCGAACTCTATGTACAATTTAATTGTTCCCGTTTTGATCTACATATCTAGTTTTCTATCTCTTTTATTCATTCCATTGATATAAAATGCAGAGTTCTAGAGCTAAAAGGCACTCATGATGCCACTTTAAAGATGGGAAAATTGAGACCTACAGTAAATCAGATGCACAACTAGAATGTAAAAATATTACAGACCAAGATAAATATAAATATCTGTCTGAGTTCTTACTAAATGTGAAGCTATAGCAATGATCTAAGCCAACAAACTCTGTCCCCTTTTAGAATTTACATTCTCACTAATGAACTCGGCCTATAATGGATGTCTTACATGTATATTAAGTGAATATTGCAAAACTAATGTTAATATGAACTTCAAATTTCCCTTCTGGTCTCTAAACTCCTAAAAAATTTTCTGCAATATTCTGTTGTCTCACTGGTAATCTCTCAACCTATAATTTTCTAAATATTTTCAAGGTGAGAGAGACAGTGATTTTTAAAATTATAGTTAACTTTCTGTAACATTTAAAATGTAAATGTGATTCCATGGAGGTGGAAAGGGATAAATTATTGAGTCTACTAGACGGTAGGACTGCTCTTTATGTAGTGTTTAAGTGAGACGGCGTCTACATGCAGTCATATATAAATCGTGTGTATGACACGCAGTCATGCATATGTTATGTTCGTATACGCCAGTCATAGGTAGTTCAATTAAATATGTTTCTATGTATATATAAAATACATATGTTTATACAATCTTACTTACAAACTCAGTAACTGTACAAGCATGATCAGTCCCATTTCACAGATGGCCAAAATAAAGCTGAAAAAAAAATGGATCTAATTGGTGGCATAGACGAGTTTTGAGTTTAGAGCTACCTGATTCCCAAGCCTGTACTCATGACCACATCACTTGAACTAATCCTGTATTGCCAGCTGATGTGCCAGGAAATTAACCTCTAGGGCGTGACTTATTCTCCAAGGAATCTTCAGGCTACTGTGCTACAATGCACCTGGTTTCTTCAGGTGCTCATCTTAGGAAACTCCACTGAAAGCTGATACAATGTGCAGTGTCGAAGAGAAAATTAAATGCTGGGTAAAACCACCAATATAGATTGCATTCTTGACTCAGACTCGGTAATGATTTCTATTTCGCTTGTAAAGGTAATGTGAGCTATCTAGCAGACGAGTGTGAGTATGAGTCTCCTTAAGAAATTAATATTCCTGCTTTCAAACTAAAATGATTGCCAAAAATCCATGAGACATAAATCTTCCTGGAACCCTGCTGCCTTGGAATTTGTTGAACACACGCTCCTGAAACACTCATTCCCTGGCCTCTGCAGGTCCTGACGTCCTCCGTGCCTCTGACTGCTCTTTCCTTCCTTTCTGTCTCTCAGTCACTGTTGTTTGCAGGAATTCTGCACTCTTTCTCTTCTTATTCATCACATTCTCCCTGTGTGATCATGTCCCCTATCGTGATTTTAATACCCAAAACATGTTAACGGCTTCCGGATCTCTATCCGACTTGTCCTTGGATCTACACATGTGGAAAGCCAGACCCCAGATGGACATTTCCCTTTTAGTTTCCCAGAGTGAGCTCACAGTTTGCTTGTCTTAAAATTAAAACAATCACCTCCCATTTACCTCCTTGTTATGTGCTCCTTACTCTTTGCTTTGCTGTGTGTTGTGCTCAGGTATGAGGCTATTCCTATTTAGGTCTGGGGTGAATTAGGGAGTTAGCTTTACATGGAAGACCTAAAAGACCTCAGCAATTTCTATTACCCCTTTGAAACTGGTCTCCTTTTCAATATTTTAAAAAATCTAACCTATTATCCATGCCCCTTATAGATTGTTGGTTCTTGAACTTTAAGAAGCATGTGAGTAACCAGGGAATATTGATAAAACAGATTCTGACTGAGTAAGCATGGAAGCTGATCTTAGATTCAGTTCCAGCTTGCAATCGTGATGCTGTCTGCAGGTTGTACTAGGGAATCCTCTCTTCTCTCATCTTACTGCTTAGACCTTGTCCCTCCTACAGCAGCCTTCCATTTCACTGATTCCAAAATGGGCTGGAGAAATGATCACATCCTCTGCTTAAAATGTTTCTCTCTCAAGCACTAGAGAAAATTCATGCTCCTTCACATGGCCACCTACATCCTCTTAAGACCTAGTTCCTGTCCACCTCTCCAGATTCATTTCACATCATCTCTTGGATTTTAGTGCACCAAGAATATGAAAGTCATATGTCCAGGCCTTTTCAGATTTGCTACATCCTCACGCTGAATTCCCCATGTGTTCTGGAATATTTGTTGCCATCTGTTTATCTCTTGCTTCTATCGTGTATCCTCTTTAAGGCGAAGGATTCTGCTTTGGTCATCTTTGTGGTCCACTATACCAAGGACAGGTCTTGCATGTACTCTATTTCAATATTTGTTTGCTGCATTAAGCTGAACATATTCAAAATTTCCACTTTCCACTTTTAAAAGTGCATCACCTTCTTGAAGGCAAAATATGAATGTGCCATCATATTTTTAGTGGAAAATTACAGAATAAGCTTGAGGTATTGGACCATTTTCAGGCACAGTGGCAGAGAATGATTCAAGAAATTAATTAAAAACTTTCTTTGCAGCACATTTTGCTCGTGGATCTTAGACAAATATCCTAATTTGTTATCATCTGACAATAGAGAAAAGTATATCACATTACCTGACAGTAATAATGCTTTGATGAGCAAGTATATAATTATAAATGCCAAATACTACGAAAAGAGAAGAAAACATAAGGACATATGGAAAGTACACTGGCTAAAGTCACAGAATGAATTCAGTAAGATCGAGGTGGTTAAAAAAATATACTTCTAGCAATCTTCACCATATATTATATTGTTGCTTCTTGCAAAAGTGGTATTAATTTTAAGCTATGTCATCTCATTTTTAATATGCCGACATCTTATTTGAAATGCATAATAAATTCAGCCCAAACATTCTGATGTCAGCTATAATCACAGATGAGGTAAAAAAAATAAAGTTTGGGTTTCCTTGGCTGTATTTAGATGACTTATTAAAGTGTGCAGGTATGGAAACCCTCCCATTGGTAGAACAGCAGCTGCTCATTTCGCCCTGCTATGGCAGCATCCTGGGGAAAATTCATGATTCATGACCTGTGGAAAGATTAGAAGAAGGCAAAAAAAAAAAAAAATGCTCCACTTGCTGCTCCACAGGCAGACTGAATTTTGTTTTACATTTTTTGAAGAAACTATTTTATCCTCAAAGCTGTTGCATGTAGATAAATTCAGTTGGTTTCAAAGTAGTTTCTCCATGAGAAAAGGAAAAGGTAAATGATTTTGTTCATGGCAAAATGACCCTTATTAAACAATGCCAAGGTCCAATTTTCATTTCTGGACTAAGAAGTTTATTTCTGGGCTTTTTAAAAGTTGTTTTTTAATGAATAAGTGATACTTCTAACAAAATTATTAAATGTGTCACAAACATAAAGCAGACCAGTTCCTTTTGAATGCTAGTGTGTATTACTTTCTGACTTGCCTATGGTTTTGTTTTGTTTTGCAAGAGAACAAAAATGTACTAATAACTTGCTCTTACAATTCAAGAATTTAGTTTCCCTAATTTTCCGGTGAGGCAGTCTTCAATTCTCCACATCTACATTCTTTGGAATGGGCAAGGGCCACTCCCCAAATATTTTCTCTATCTTAAAGCAAGCCTTGATTTCATTTTCTTCTGTAGATGGCATGTTTTCTGTACAAAGATTCTTACTGCTTTGTAGAATTCAAATAAGTTTGATTAACCCATTTTTAAACTTTTACAAAAGAAAGTCATCTCAGACAATCCCTTTAAAATCAGTTATTCAGGTGAACTTTAACCTGTCATACACGGCAGGATTATGACATTGTGAAAGGACACTTACCATGGTATTTATATTTACACTGAGCTCTTAGGAAGTTGAAAACAATGCTGCTCTCTATCCATAAGATATTGAAATAAGTTCACTACCAAAAGGGCACTGGCAAAGCTGGACATATCGGAAGGCATTCTCAGTGATGTGTTGCTGCAACAAGTGGCGTCTGGGAGGTTAAAGTGTGTGACTGTGCTCAGACCACCTGCCACTGCCTTCTACAAAGGAGCCCCTTCTGCAGCACTGAACTAATTAACATTCACCCACCTTGCTTTGGGGGAAGAGAGTTTAATTAAAGCATATTTGCATCTCCGTGGCATCTTTTATCCAAGAATATTTATGAAATATGCATTATGAGACAAAGTAGTCAACAAAGACGAAATGAGGAAAAAGGAAAAGAGGAGTTCTTAGAAAATTATTTGCACTGAGATATGAGGAAATTTAAGTAATAGGAAAAAACTACCCTCCCTATAAAATGCTATCTGTAAGTTGCCCCATTGAAATTTCTTGTCCAAGAAACATTAAATCAACACTATAAAAAAATTGAGCTGGAGCCCTTTAAAAGTTCCAGCTTTTGCAAAATGGTTAAAATTAAACTCAAATGAACTCAAAATTGTCTCATCTGTAGAAGAACATAAGAAACAAAAATCGAATCCTAGAACTGGAATGGTATCAAAGAACACGAAAGATAAAATGAAGACTAAATGTTTTTCAAAGGCTGTCTTCCCCTTACAATTACAGAACAAGCGTATAGTTTAATGGAAATATTGCTGACACAAGAATATTTCCCTTCTAAAGAAATGTTATTTATTTATTTATTTATTCAGGTGAGAGGGGTCGAACTCATGACCTTATGCTTGCCAGGCAGGCACTGTGCCACTAAGCTGCATCCCTGGTCCCTAAAGAAATATATTTTATTTTATTATTTTATTTTATTTTATTTATTTTTGGTACTGGGAATTGAACTCATAATCTCGAAGAAATATCTTTTAGATGGGAAGGAAAATGTATGGGAATTCTAGAACCAAACTCCCTATACCAGTGGTGTGTTTAAACTATTGGGAGTAGTAACGTGGCATATTCCCTTAAGACAACATCCGCGATGAATTAACTCTTCTTCGTGTAATACAAAAGTTATCATAAAAATGTTACGTTAGAAAAGGACCCTATCCCCTCAATTCCAAAGAGAAATCACTCTTCTGCTTTCTCCAAATGCACTTGTTTCTAACTCTACCTCCTTCATCACCCCTCCTCAATGTATTTTTTTTATTTTTTGTCATGCATGGGAACAAAAAGGAAAACTCGAGCTTGTTAAGATGTTTTCCCCACTGATTCAAATTGCAGCATTAAATATTTTGATCCATGGTGGCCAGGTGAAACTCCCCACCGAAGGACACCAAAACAGTCAGACGCTGCTGATCAGATGCTGATCTTAATTTCCTGGAAGAAAGAGCTCCGAGAAAAATGAAAAAATTCACATGCGGCAGTCAGCACAGGACACTGCACACACCAAGTATTTGGAAAGTTTTAGTTACAGTGATGGTGGTGGTAATGAACATGAAACAGGCAAGCAGGTAGCAAGTACTCTACCATATCCTAACTGCAAGCAATATTCATTTGTACTTAAAGGAAGGAGAGCATTACAAATTACTCTTCAAAATCTAGTCCCATGTGCATAGAAAAAGATGCAACAGATATAAACTAGCAGTGAATATTTTCAGGTAAGTTATATTTTTAATTAATTTATAGAAATTTGGTTTTCTTTTTTCAAGTCACTGATATTTATCTTTGAATTTTTAAAAAAAAGTTTGAGTCCACTAGTGTCACATCAGAAATGCCCTGACAAACTATTGAAGCAAAAAATTGCATAGAGTAACTTAGGGAAAATATTATGTCTCCTTTGCTAGGACATAGTAGCATTTTGTTTACTAGAACACTAGCCTCTGAAATGTGTTTGATAGATTTAATAGTTACACTAAATGCATTTTAAAGCCCTCAAAAAATAATCTGACAGTTTTAAAACACTTTCAGCAGTCCTCAGAAATTCACAAAGCATGGAAGGCATTTGTGTGCTGCAGGAATTACTGTTTTTGGTGACATTTTCTTTGGAAGTTCTCTTTGATTTGAGTTTGAAAATCTTTCCTGAGAGCCTTGTTCATGAGTAAAATAGTAATAATAATTGTCAAACTGCAAAAATGAATGCTTGGAAATCACTCAGATAAAAAACCAAGCAGAGTACAGTTGTCTCGATAATTTTTTCAAAATACTTGTGATCTGTGCAGCCCAGAAATGAACACAGTTCCTGTTGCCTCTGATGATTTTTAAACACAGCAACAAAGCATCGTGATCCCGTGATCTGCCCCATCTTTGATGTGTCCATTTTATTGGATTTTAATAAGAAAATAATTCTCCTGCTACCTCTATTAAAAGCACATATTATAGCATTAATTGGGCTCAGGAAATTCTGTGTAAATCTGGCTGTAATTATAGTAAAATCGTTATCAGGTCAAAAGAGTTCTTCAAAGATTTTCAGCTTTTCCCTCCCTGTGGCAGTTTTTATAAAAATGTAAAAAGACACTCTAAATAAGAAGAAGCAATTGCTTTTCATCCTTTAGGGGAGTCAGAGAGTAGTAAGTATGAGTCAGCATTCACACTTCGGGTTCAAACATGACAACACAGCATTTTCACAAAGAAATACAATCATTTTCTTAGCTTTTAATCAGAAAAAGCCCCTTTAGTACAGAGGTTATCTAGCGTTTGTTTTCTTTGTCCATACTTTACACAGGGCCACAAATAAAGCTTCTCTTTTATCTCTAATGCAATCCACATACCTGGACTGAAATTACTAAATCAAACTGGTCAGTATGTTTTTGGATAAAGCGACTAAGCCAGTCTGGAGAGCTGTTGCTTGAGAAACACCAGGGTGACAGATCTAGCTCTGACCAAACTGTGCCACGGAAGAAGGCAGCAGTAGCCTAGATCTTTGCCTAACTTTTAGAACCTGTTAGGAGACAACAGTTCACAAAATAATTCCCTGTACTCTTCCAAAGTGCCCATCTCTTTAAAAAGGGTGTCACTGCAATGCGACTGCTTTTTAAATGTTGTCAGCTACTTAGAAGGATGGGGTCCTTTTTGTTTGTCAGTTCATTAATTTATTTAAGATGTGTGTATGGTCAGATTCATGAAGGTAATAAATCTCTTTTGTAGAGACAGATAATTGCTTTAACATGGCAAGACACAATAACATAGAATTTAAAACAAAGCAAGCTTAGCATGTGCATGATAGAAACAATAGACTCCAAGTATTAATAGCAAATAAAAAACAGCTCTCAATTACATAATCATTGAAGAGAATGCATTTAGAAGTTGAACGTTTGATATTTTTTCCCTCTAACAAACCTGCCTTCTTGCTAGATACTTTCCCAACATTAAAATTCCACTAATGCCACCGTATTCAGATCTCTAGGGAGCCATTTCCCCTCTTGAAAATATTTTGGGGTTTCACAAAAATCGTTTACCCTGTCTCACTGGATTGAACCTCAAAGACTCCTTTGACGCAAGTGTTATTTTGACCACGTGAGCACGGTTTCCATTTTTTAACTAGATTAAAACATGCATGAACAAACTGCTCATTGAACTTTAATGTTGCTTTGTTGCTTTGATGGTTTGCAGATTTCTGTTTCATAGATGGTTTTCCTCCCATACATTCTAAAAGTGAAATGATACATTGTAATTTGAATGATAATTTTGTTTTGATGATTTAATTGATAGCAGACAGAGGGAAGCAATGCCTGCTTTTCCATTTATGTCCTCCCCATCCACCCCCTTGCCTAACAGATGAGACAACTAGGAGTTTCACAAACATCTGTAAATAATTAAGAGATGTTACACTAAACTGTATTTCCTTTATGTTCACCTGGGTTTTTCCTGAGGAGCTACATGGTAATCCTGGTTCAGAAAAAGAGCACCTTCCTCTTGAAACGTTGTGAGTCTTCACCCTTGCTTTCTGTTAGTTTAGGTGGTAATTAAAGGCAATCTGCCCACGTTGGCTCTCATGACGCCAGGGAAAGTCTAGCCACATCCTTTGTTGTTATCATTCTGACAGCCCTGGGCCGCGAACTTCACATAAGCAAATATTCTAATGCCCTTTCTCGCTCTCTCTTGTACTCTGCCCCCCAACCCCATTGCTCTTTCCTTCTCTCCCTCTATTTTTCAACTAAAAATCTCAAAACTCCTCCTGTGCTTTTTACAAAACTATTTTAAAAAGACAAGATGCTGGTGGAAAAATCAGAACATAGTTTCTCATCCGCTTGCTTGCTTCTTTGGCAATACCATATTTCAAAAGATCTGTTTATCTTTGTATGAACATATTAAAAATAAAAGGAGAGTACCAGCTGTTCAAAGCTGCTTGCCTTCTGTGGATCCAAGATACTGTTTATCAGCTATTAGAAAGATTAGATGATACCCCAAATTGACTTTCAGTATAGAACATCCTCGATGAATGAAAAACAGTTCATTCTGCTACCTAAAGGTCTCGGTTGGCTTCAGCCCTCCTAGGAGCCAGTGGAAAGAAAAGTTCTGTGAGCAAAATGAGAAACAAATTGAAATACTTTCCTTAAGTGCCATTTGGCTGTCTTAACACATATAAGGTCAAAGATTGAGAAGGTACTATATATTTATTTTCACTTCAGCCTTGAGCTTTGCAACATTGTTTTCTATTTGTGAAATGTTGCAGACTTGGGAGATCTTAAGGCATTCCTTAGACAAGTTGTTTTTCTCTAAGTACACCTTTTAAAGTTCTCCCCGCCCCCCCCCCCCCACAACAGCAAAGTTCCTATTATTGCTGTATAGTTAGACTTTTCTACTCAAAAATTCTGGACAACAGAAGGTTTTTTTCTGCCCACGTCATTAATGATTGAAATAGAGTAGAAGCAACAGCCTTAACGTAATACATGTTTTAAAATCATTTGAAAAGTTGTGTTGAATTTTTGCACTCTAACTGAAGTATAATTTACATGTTGCGTGCATATGTAATGGGCCCGTGAAGTCAACTGGAAGGCGTTTCACAAGCTGAACGCGTTTACGGATCTGGTCAGGACTCTGATCGGGGTGCAGAAGCAGGCCAGCCTCCAGGCGGGCTCTCTCCCTGTCCCTTCTGCACCCTCCTCTGAGCCTGTGACAGTGGCTGCGCTGAACATGAATGCACTGACAGAACTTAGCCAGCTTATTGCAAAGTGAGCGCCCACTTTGGACCTACAGTCAGGGTGAGACGTGGAATTTGAGCAGCCACCCACCAGCCCCTCCATGGGCCCCGTACTGATCACATCCACTCCTCCGCCTCAGATGTACCCACCCTCTTGACCTTTGCAGTCTTCAATTCCTCGCTTTTGGGCTCCTGCTTTGCCATGGCGGCGTGGCTCCTCAGCCGCTAGAGTTTGAACTACACTGAAGTTTGATAACTCTGCTAGGTCTCAGAGCCCTGCCAGCCCCACAAGTACAAAAAGAAGACTAAGCCGTGTTTACTCTCAATTTCCAAACTTCACAATGACCCTCTACGCTGAAATCCTTCGTACTGCTGTGAGACGCATACAAGAGCTTCAAGTTAGAATGCGCCCGACAAGGATCTGGAAGAAGAAACGCGTCAGAGCTGGTAGTCTCGCTCCCCTGATGAAGAGGCCAGGCTTGGAAGCAGCGGGGAGGAAAATTAACTCACGGGGTTCTCCCCGGGGCCAAGTGTGCGACTACTGACAGACAGATTTGCATTTTGTCTGTCTCTGCCTTCACCTGGTGTATGAATGAACAGGGAACGCCAGTCTCTAGCCCCGACAGTCCCCTTTCCCTTGTGAAGCACGTCTATTCATCACCTCATTAAATTGAAGAAAATGAACAAAACATAAACAAGGTAGATGGCAGGACGGTAGGGCTGGTCTTCTGTTAAATGTAGGCTAAAAGAAGGCTGCCGCGGGAGCAGGTAGGAGGTGTTTGGATGACCTTTATGAGTCTTCCTTCATTTTATCACTAGTATTTCATTGACAAATAGATCTAAGATGCAGGAGGCGTCTCTCTGCCATGCCACCTTGCTGTGGACCCAGCTAAGGACTAAGTCTTCTACAGACTGTGAGCTAAAGTAATTGGAAATAATTGGAAAGTGTGGAGAAACAAAAGCATACACACACACACACACACACACACACACACACACACACGCACAGAGAGAGAGAGAGAGAGAGAGAGAGAGAGAGAGAGAGAGAAACAGCCCTCCCCACCAACATGCTGGTTGCACACAGTATTTCTTTTGGCAAAGTTTAGACATGTCTTTCTAGTTAACAAATGTATTCTGCTGTCAGCTCCTTATAAGAATTATACTCCAAGCTCCATGCCAAATAACCTCTTTAAATATTAATAAATAACTCAAGGTACGTTAGAGAGTCTGTGCTTGAGGAATTATCCTAATACTCTCAGTGGAGCTGACAGAGGGAATCCCCCCTCAGATATCTGCTTCCAGGAGTAGGCTTCCCCAAACACAGCTTCCAAGCTGGTGTACTCCCACCAAAAGGGGAACGGGAAGGAAGTCAATTCATTTGATTCCTGTGTGCTGTGCTGTACGGAGAGCCATGGTGGGCCCCTCCTGAACTGTGTGGTTTCGTTATTGAGATTCTCCACTAGTAATCCAAACCAGGCCAGGCTGCTCCTACTCCACAGCCAACATCATAATATTTGCTGCTTAGATAGACAAGGAGAAAGAGCCGTGAGTAGATGGTTGGGAGAAGTCACTGAATCCACTCCTATTCCCCGAGTCCATGTGGCAGGACCTTAAAGAATCTTCAGGTTAATGCCACTGCTGTGGGATGTGCTTGGGGTTTCACGTGTAACCATTGCTGTGTGTGTGCGTGTGTGTGTATGTGTATGTGTGTGCATGCTAGGCTTTTTCTTGGTCAGTAGATCTTATTTTCTATCTTGGCTCTCACAGGGCTACATTAACCAAGGTGAGAATGATTTATCTCCAGGTTATCTTTAAAATATTCCAAACGATCTCTTCAGTAGATCTCCCTTCGTGCACTGACTTTGTCCAAGAGATCCAAACCACTTTGGAGATATTCGATAAGTAAGCTTTGTGAGACCAGCACGGGATGAGATAATGCATGGAGGCTGCAGGGATTTGCAGAGTGATCTATGGTCTGAACCTCAGCCTTCTTCATAGGAAGGTGATTAAGAGACTGTTGACCCCAGGCCTAGTTTCTTCAAAACATGATATCAAAAATGGTCCTTATTATACCAACTATTATGTTTTATATCTAGCCACCCCCCCAAGTCTCATGTATTCAGAGGTGGAGCGTTGGGGAAGGGGCTGAATCGTGGATGTGTGAAACCGATTAGTCCACAGATGGGTTCATACCTGGGTGTGACATTGGGAGGCCAAGCGTGGTGGGAAGAGGTGGGTCACGGTGGACTTAGCTTGGAAAGAGTTCATATCCCTCCTCCTCCCTTGATTCCTCTGCTTCCCTCCTGCCGTGCCATGAGTTGTTTCTCCTCTGCCATGCCTCTCTGCCAAGCCACCTTGCTGTGGAACCAGCTAAGGACTAAACCTTTTACAGACTGTGAGCTAAAATAAACCTTTTCCCTTTAAAATTGTGTGCGTTGGGTTTGCGTCTCAGGGACAAGCAAGTAGCTAAGACACCTACCCCATTCATGCACAGCAAAATTAAAACATAAATAAACTGCTATTTATTTACTTAGTCTCATATTCTGATGTAATACATCTTTAACACAAGCCCATACCATATTTAAACATTTCCAACTGTGTTTTGCTCTGAATTGAGCATATAGAGCATATTGAATAGATGAGAAATTACTATTTGATGATACAAAAGCTATATACTTAATTAATATTTGGGTAATGTGTGTATGTACCACTTTCATTTGTACTAGTTACTGTTACTAAAATCTGTTCCTATCTTCTGAAAACCTCTGATACCAAGTGTGTTTAGTTTTTCCAAACCAACTACCCCTCTTCATCTCTCTGGATACCAACTAGCTATCCAACAATTGATTAATTCTGACGTAAGCTACAAAGTTAGGGAGTGGGGATATAGCTCAGTGGTGCAGTGCCTGCCTGGCAAGTGTGAGGTCCTGGGTTTGATTCCTGGTAACCCCTCCTCACCCCCAAAAAAGCAAAGTTAGCTTCAGATGCCACCAGTTAGAGGTTCAGGGGCATTCACATCAAAATCAGTCACATACATCATCCAGGCCAACTATACTTCCAACCAATTATGTATAATTTGGTGGTTTTCATGAATTTCTCTTTGAATTTAACAGTATACTAAAATGGTTGGTGGAACTCAGGCAAACACTGCACTTAACATTTCCGGCTTATTGTAGAAGGTTTTACAAAGGATACAAGTGAGCAGTCAGATAAAGAATTGGTCAGGGCAAGGTCTGGAAGAACCCTTAACACAGGTGTTTCAGTACTCTTGGGAGTGGGTACTCTGTAATTCTTTTATGTAGAAGTGATCACCAACCCAAAAGCTTTCAACCCATCTTTTAGAAATTTTATGCTGTTTCCCAGAAAATCCAGGGCAGTAAGAAGGTAGTGTGTCAGGACCTAGGAACCAACAACAGCTATAGTAGTTGTCTTGTTGTATCACAAAGTCTCAATCACATCTGTAAAGTTCCAGGGAACTCTAAATTAGCAATATGGAAGCATTGCTCCTTGGGTAAATAGAGAGTTCAATTCCTGCATGACTCTGGTTACAATGTCATTAACTGAGTAATACCTTTATGCACTGTGTGTTTTTGTTTACCTGTCATTTCTTTTGAAAACACCTTGCTTGATACATTGTTGAGCTTGTGGCACCCAACACAGTCAACAACATTGCGCCTGAAAAACACTATCTAACAGGCGTATTTTCTCCATGAGGGGTCTCACAGCTTTCTCACACTTAAGTTTCCCAGCCCTACAGTTGGGGGCCATTATAAGCAGTGAAATCACTAAGAAAAAGGACAAGAAAGTGGAAAATTTCTCACTAAGTATGCCATGTAAATGACATTGTTTACCGTATGGAAACTGAACTGGGAAGACATGCTATTTGTTTTGCTTGACCTCAGCTGAGCGTTCAGGCCCCAGAAGGTTAAAAATTTATTTTTGTTTTGTTTTGCAGCTTTATGTATCTCTGCAAATGACTCTGAAATTGTCATGAGTACTGATCTTGAAACTTGCTATACTTTGGATACTATTTGTCCCTCAAAGTTCAGGGCCTACAGCCTTGGTCGACCATGAGGTAGGGTTGAGATGGTGAAACTTTCAAGCAGTGGTGGAACCTCTTGGGCCTCCTGGAAGGTCACTGGGCCATGGGGGCTCCACCATCTAAAGCGGATTGTTTTTTATGTGACTGGGTCAAGTCTGGTAGCAGTGGATTTTTGGTGGAAAGAGAAGGCCTGGCCCTTCCTAGTCTCTTCCTTCCTGTCTTGCCACATAGTCTCTCTGTGCCTTGCCTGTATGAATTTCAGTCCAGAGCCTATCTACTGTGATGATGTAGGTAAAGGCACTCACCGCAGGCTGAATAAATGAGACCACCTGACTTTGGTCTTTTAGCCTCAAGAACTGTGTCCACCAGCCTCAGGTAATTTATTATAGCAGCACAAAATGGATCAACAGGGTTACCTATAAATTTCACCCAAGTAAGCCAATTTGCAAATACAAAATCCTCAAATAATGAGGATGGATTCTATGTAATAAATGGTATTGCATTTAGAAGTAATATAAAATGTATCAATAGTCATGATAATATAATAGGTATATGGAAGTATCACCATTTGCTTAACTGTCTTGACAATTTAGATTTTAATAAGATTTGGTATTATAAATAAATCTTCAATGAATAGCTATGTATACATCTATATGTATATTTGAAATTATTTCTTTAAATGGAATCCCAAAGTGTCACATCTGTATCAAGGGTATGAATATTTTAAAAGCATTATTTGTCCCATACTGTTTAAAGACCTGGTCAGATTTACATTCCCACTGCTAATGTGTAGGTGGAGTTTTCCAAATGAGTGAGCATCTAGCTTTTCACGGGCAAGTTCTGGATTATCTCTCTAGAACTCTCTGTCTCCTCTTATATTTCAAGCTCTTTAAACACAAAAATTCCTTCTTATTAATCTCGCATGTAACCACCTAGCATAGTATTTGACACAGGAAAGATTTGCTGCAGAGATGAGTAAGTTAATAATGTGTAAATGAATCACATAGCTTCATACCAAACCTGTACTGTGAAAATGAACAAATCAGCTGATGCTGCCTGGACAGTTCTGAGGATCTCAGACAAAGTTCCAGTTTTCTCTGCTTGCTACTTTTTCATTCTCCTGGAGACACAGTGCAAGGAAGAATATAGGATTACAGACTTTAGAGTCAACACCAGGATTGAAATCCCAGCACTGCTGATTACTGAGTTTTGAATAACTTGTTTTACTTCTCTAAGTGTGTTTCTTCATCTGTAAAATTAGCATTCTGGCACTTATTTCTCAACACTATTGTAAGGATTAGAGGAAAGAACATTATGTAAAATGTTTTACATTCATATAAAGTCTTCAATATACACATGAGCATTTTAAACCATCTCGATTTATCCTGAACTCACTGTTGTCAGATTAAGCTTTCAAAAACTGTACTGTTCCATCCCCACCTCTGCAAACTTCTATTAACCTTCTAGGGGTCATTCTGTGTCCTCTTCAACACGGTCTCACTTCCTTCTGGTCGCAGTGTCTCCTGTAGCTCCCACCACTCCGAACACCATGCCTGTGCTCTCCTCCCTCTGGTCTTGCTTCCTAAGGATGGCTCAGGTGGGATTTGTTCCCTGTTACAGTTTTAGCTCCCTGTGCAATGCACAGCCAAAAAAATACTCAAGATGCATTCCAAGTGAACGAGTCTCTACTTCTTCTTCCCTGAATTCTTTCAGATCGATGTTAAATGCCATTAGGACAACCTCACCCTGCAACCAAACGAAACTTCTCATATCCAATAGCTCACCCATTTCTGCCCACCGTAAGCGGTTTTTAGACTTCAGTACAATCAAATGATTCTTCACTCCTGTTAGTTCCATGGTAGTTTGCTTTGTACCTCTCTCTTGCTTCCTTGTTTTGGTCCCGTACCATATTCATTCATGCACTTACATCATCTACCTTTTAGAATGTGTGGCTGTCCAGAGATTACGTTTTATTTTTTAGTGACTTCTTTATCTGCCAGGTACAATGCTTATCACATAGTCATGGATCAGCTGATATTTGTGGGTGGAGTCTGTTGAAGCAATTGCAAGATTCAGTTCTTTTTTAACACCACAGAGCAGTGCCCACATAATATTCTCTAGGTAGATATTAAATAAAGTTTACCAATTAAGACACTGAGAAAAATAAATTACGCAGCATAGGACTTGTGAGCTAAACTAAAAACAGAAACAACAGCAACAAAAAATCATCTCTGAAATTGCCACAACCAGGGGAACATATGCATGGATCCATTTAGTGTATAACCTGATTTGACATACCTGTACACACATGCCTTCATATTCACATATTTCACCTTTATATTTAATCTCTGATCAGTTTGTTGTTTAGACAACTATAACCTTCTACCTGTGCTCTGTACTTTTGCAAATTCTTATTGAAACCATACTTCTGAAATGCTCTTGAAAATTCTTGTTGATTTATCTTCTACTGTCTGAGATGAAAGCAACTGAACACAATGCATGATCTCAATTTTTCTGCATCTACTAAAAATAATATTTTAATGATCACAATAACACCCTTGTCTTGGACACCACTATAATTTTTTCCTTGTAACCATGCAATGAGGCATGTAAGACAGGTGCTATTGTGCTTGCTTTGCAGATGAGGAGGCTAACACAATTACATGAAACCTTAATTGATATTCAAAGACATTTGCTTGGTAAATGGCAGAGATATGACTGAAGTCCATGTTGTTTAACCTGAATTTCTTTTTTTTTCCATCTATGTTTCCTCAGGAATATTCAACAGCAAAAGTGAGAAAAAGAAGGTAACAAAAAAGGGAAGCAAGTTTGGAGAAGTATTATCAAAGTGATGGAAATTAATCATATTAATTTAGGAATAGTCGGTGAAGTTTCTCAGTGAAAGGGTAATTTTGGTTCTGAAGAATGTTCTCTGAACCTTCCAAAATACTGAAAAACTTTCAGTCAATTTTTTTGAAAGAAAGTCTGTGTTCTCAAACCTCAAATCTGAAAACTAAATCTGTAAATCAACATCTAGAATAAATTTGAGTTTGTGTTATTTAAAGACTCAGAAATACAATTGAACTCAGGGTTACATCAGCCTTTTTTACGGGTTAAAAACACAAGATGAGGGGTGGGGATATAGCTCAGTGGTACAGCACCTGCCTGGCAAGCACGAGGTCCTGAGGTTGATCCCCAGTGGTACAACAACAACAAAAACGCAATCACAAAATAATTTTTCCTTGGTCAAAATTGTCTTCTGTAAATCAGTTTTCAAGTTCAGTATAGAATGGAACTTTTTCCCTGAAAAAAAGATGACTGAGCTTGTAGCTTTCTCCAGTATGAAAGTAACAGCATTTTTAACTGATTGTTTTTATAAAAATAATTCAAGCATGATAGAAAATATAGCAAAGATTAAAAATTCACCTCCAATCTCATTGTTATATTCACATGCATATTTAAAAACAGAAATTCTCCTCTTTTAAAAGCAGAAATTAGACCAACTCATACTTGCCATTTTGTATTTCTTCCAATCTCCAGCAACTTCTAGCATCCTCGGTGAGCAAAACTGAGCATTTGGCACCTGCATTCCTTCAGCTCATTCTAGACTGAGTCAAAAAAACACCAGAGCCCAAAGGAAACCACATGTATTGAATCTCTGACATGTGAATTAAACCCAAAGTGGATTGTTATGAAAATGGCAATTTTCTGGTGATGAAATTGCTGGGGATTAAATTTAAAAGCACTAAGCAAGCTGATAAATATAAACTCTCATGACAGATAACTCTGAAATGGCAATAAAATACATCCCAGAGAAACAAAAAGGATACTCTCAGAATATATTAGGAAGAAAATAAATTTTAATTCCGGGTGTGTTTATGTCAAAAGATCCTTGAATTCACTCAGCATGCGAATTCTCATCAAAATGTACAGAACTACAGTTTATGGTTAACTTCATACATCTATAAGAATAAAAGCTTGTCTGATTTGTTTGAAATTTGTACAAATTATTTGGGGTGATATACATTGGTCAAAAAACTCGTATTTTAAAATGCTTCTTTCAGAACTTTAAGTATTTTTGAATCATGATAATAGCTCTTGGCAGTAAACTTGTAGTTTCAAGAGGGGTATTAAGGACAAAGAGATCACCTGAGAACCACAGGGTTACCCACAGACCTTTTGCCTACAACCTTCTGTGTTAAAGAAAATCTAAGTATGATCAAATCAAAGTCTTTTAAACTATTTAAATTAACTTGGGAATTTTAACTATAGTCTGCAAAGCATAGTCAATTTATTATAAAATCAAGATATTCAAGTTAATTAGTGAATATAATTGCATAGTTTTAAGGAAATGTAGTCATGGTTTTTAAATATGTGACTTCTTCAAGTATATTTAAAAATATTACAAAGGCAACTGAAAAATACCTCCTGCATGCAGCAAAGGCATTCCCAATGCAGCATCAAAGAAAATAAACAAACAAAACATGCTCACTATCAAAAATGTTAATATTAAAAGTGAATGACCCTGGGCCAAATTCATTATTTATAAGAAATTGGTAATACAATGCTAAAAAGGCTTTTTAACATTTCTGGAAACTTAAATTATGAATGACACAATTTTATTAAAATAAAGAATATACATATAAAATATTTAAATATTTAGGAACAAGTTTTAAATAATGAATTACAATCGAGGTAGTAATAACTGAATTATGGTGTGTCCAAATTATCTCCAATTTTGAATTAGTAAGTGTCTGTGACATTTGTCCCAGCTCTTGCTGAGTATTTTAACAGATGGGCCATTTTGTCACCCTGAAGAGGAAAGAACAATATCTTCCTTTGCCGTAAGGTCCAATTTTCTTTAAGGCCAAATTCCTGGATCTCTGTGAAGTGGCCGCAATGGGTCAAAGCCAACTCCAACAGAACTGGATTCTGAAACTCTTCCCTGAATGGGCTAGTGTGTCCTTAAGTTACTGGGCCAGGGTCAAACACTCTTATATTCTTGAACTGGGAAATTGTTCTTTTTCTTCTTTGTCATAAACATAGTTGCTCTGTACCAGCCAAACAAAACATGCGTAAGGGAAAATTAGAGTTTAAAAAAAAATGTCATTGGTAAACCAAACACCCTAAAAATGCATTCAAAATAATTTTACATAAAACGCTTAACATCAGTTTTGCAAAATCACTTGGACGATAGCATCAATTTTCTTACTCTCAGAGTACCTACATCAAAATTAACAAACATTTACGTGTTTCACTCAGTTTGCAAGTTTATTTTATGTCTGTTTCTCCTATTGTTGAGCACTTTGAGGCTGCAGAAGTCTTCTGTCGCCACCAGAGTATTCGCTGGAATTTCTGCCATAAAGCATGTACCTGAATGGACTCTTAAAATTCAACACTTTTGATTAATTTTCTTCAATTCTCTTTTCTTTGGGTTCCTGTCCAAGTTTTCTGCTGTGGCTTGGACTACTCTCTTCTGGGTTCATTTTCTTGCTCATCTCCTGACCTGGGGATCCTCAAGCTCTTCAAACATGTCTGTGGCTTCTTTCTTGCTCGTGCTATTCACAATCTCATTCCCTCACATGGTTTCAATTACCATCCACAAAAGCAAACCTGAAATTTATATCTCCAGCTCAGACCTCTTTTCTGAGCCCCAGAGTGTGTTGTCAAATGCTGACTTGTCATCAACAATTCAGTGTCTCACAGGCACCTAAAAAGTGATGTGCTCAGAGTGAGCTAATCTGAGCCTCCCCAAATCTGTCTTCTTCCCACTTCTTCCAAGAACTGCCGTCCACCCAAGCTAGAAATCTAGGAGTCCAACTCTGTCTCATTACCTAGGTCATTAGACTTCTTTACTAAGTCTATGTTCTAGTTTTCTAGACTTTGTCTAATTTTATCAATCTTCTCACTTATTATGTTACAATAACCTCATAAAAATCAATTCTTCAACTCTAACCTCCCTTCAAGTTGTTTTCCCAGCTCCATTCTGAGAGTGATTTTCTCAGAAACTCCTATTTAATATCTTTCTCCAGTTTTTCACTGCATTTAGCACAAAACCTACATTCATACCACAGCCCATAGACTCTGTTTATCAACCTTCCGACTGGCGCTCTAGGCTGTTTTTGACTTTACTCTTCCTATTCTCCAAATATCTTCAAATCTCCCAGCATTCAGGATCATTAGGCCATCAGTTTTCTTGTCTGAAATGCTCTATTCCTTCCTTTTCTCTAATATAACACTAACTGTTCACTCCTTAGTTTACATGTCTCTTTCTCACAGGAACCTTTTTTTCTCTGACATCTCTATCAGGTAGTCCTGTTACTGACTTCCACTGCAACTTTTCCTTCTGTCTCCTACAGCCTTATCTTATAGCATTTGCCATGCATGCAATTCCCTAATTAATACAGCTTTTTCTGTGCTACACTGGGAGTGCTATGTAGGTCTGATTTACTGATGTATTCTCTGTGTCCAGTGCAATGACTGATATATAGTAGGTGCTCAAAAACATTTGCAGGACTATAGTTTTGGAAGTGCCAAAGAAACATTTGTATTTTATTTTTGTCTCCACAAAGGATTTAATGTGACTACTTCAATAGTATTAATTTCAGATTCAATAGCATAATTCAAATGCTTAGGAGGAAGTGGAATTTTTGAGATAGTCTAACTTGTTCATTAATGGTGGACAACTACTCGTGAGAAAGAAATTTATTACTGCAGAAATGGCTTTGTTATCTTCAACTGCTCAGATGAAAGAAATCACCTGTTCAGGTAAAAAGACATATTGGAAATATACATTGAGTTCTACTGTAAATGTGTTAAGAAGAATTGCCTTAAGCGACTTGGCAAGAAAAGTCTGGTTTACTTCCTGGCTTTCACCAAAATATTGTAATAACACAGTTTCAGAAAATCGAATATTTCTCAAGAGTATGTATGGATATACAAATCAATGTAATCTGATATACATGCTAACTGAAAATTTAATGTGGCAGAGAAAATGTGTGTTGAATGAATTTGTTTATTTCTTTTCTTAATCTTTATTTTATTTTATTTATTTATTTATTTATTTTTTCGGCACCGGGGATCAAACTCACAACCTAGAGCCTGCCAGACAAGCACTTAAGCCACTGAGCCAAACTCCCGGCCCTAGTTTTTTGAGGCAGGGTGGCATTATGTAGCTCAGGCCGGTCTTGCACTCCCATAGCCCAAGCGGGCCTCGAACTCACAATGCTCCTCCTACCTCAGCCTCCCAAGAGCTGGGATTAAAGGTTAATCTTTATTTTAAATAGTTACAATTTAACAATTTTCACTGGGCACTCCAGAGGCTGAGGCAGGAGAATTGCTGTCAGTTTGAGGCCAACCTGGGCTACATAGTGAGTTCAAGGCTAGCCTGGACTATACAGCAAGACCTTGCCTCAAAAAAAAAATTAAATTAAATTAAATTAAATTAAATATGTGAATACATAAACAAAGAATTTAATAATTTTACTCAGTTAATTGTATATATGTAACCCCCATAGCAGAAAACCTATTTAGCAGGAAGATTATGCTGTCTCATTTATATCTGCAATGGGAAGAGAAAAGAGATAAGATGACAAAACTGTTTTATAGTAAATAATGTTTCTCAAATATGACCTAGAGCTTTCACTTTTCTGAAAGCAAGGAAATTTCTAATTTAAAAAATTCTAATTTAAAAATTTAAAAATCTGACTCAGTTAAGATCTAAATATTTTAAACTAAGTAGAAAGGAAGCTAAATTTAATTTTTTGCTAGCCAAAGGCCTGTAGTTGGAACTTTACTCTATAATGAGTAAACATCAAAATAGAAAGGTTGGCATCTAGAATTTTGTTGAAATAAAACCTCACTTTTAACTTTTGATTATTCCACTTGTACTTTCTTCACGAAAATTTGTAACACTCATAACTTGACAACCACTGATTGTATTTGGAAGCAATCTTTTTTCTTTTCCCTCATTTTTCTTTTTTGACAGGATGAAGAGTAGGCTACATCTTGGAGACTGATTGTTATGGTTTATGTTCCTGTGGCCCCGCCAAGTCTCATGTAACCATGGCATGGATGCAGCTGAGTCTAGTGTTTGTGATTGGTTTGTTGTCTGGCTCTGGGATTGGCCGTGTGAGTGTGGCACCCACCCAAGGGTGGAGCCAGCACACAATGTAAGGGTGGGAAGAAGGTGTATCTGCCCTCTCTTGCCAGTTTGTGCCTTGCTGTTGGCAGTCACCATGAATAGCTGCCCCACCAGGCCACCCTGCCTTGCAGCCAGCTAAATATGGACTGAAACCTCCAAGAACTGTAAGAAATAAACCTTTCCTTCCCTGATTTTGGGCATCAGGTATTCTGTCACAGCAACTAGAAAAAAGCAACTAAGACACTGATTAAAAAAAAAAAATAATAAGCTGGGAGTCATAAATACTAACCACACAAAAACTTTAAACAAAAACAAGAAGTAAGCCCATCACATACATGGTATATAGCCAATTCTGTTTGTGAAAATCAGACACTAGCATGTTTTTGTTATATTTAAGGATGAAAGATTAATTTGGAAGCTTTAGTACCAGAGATCAATGCTTTTTAACACAACACTATGCCAATGAGTAAGAAGAACAAGACAGCAGACTTTAAACTTATAGTCATGCAAATTTCTACCAGGACTTAATATTTTTAGAAATGAACTCAAATGAAATGGATTATATCATATATTCGAGTAGACACCACTATGTCTGGAACTCAATTCCTCTTTCTTTCAATCCAAGGTAGGAAATCAAAGGAGCATTTTAGTTTACTCATTGGAAACTATTTCACTTCCTACTTACCAACAGATTAGAGCAGGTTAAACAGGTATTTTATAGAAGTCTTAAAATGATAAAGCCAAATATCCATCAGTTTAACTGCCAAAACTATAATGCAGCTACACAGGAGGATCAGATAAACATGTGTTAGTCACGGCAGGAGACGGGGCAGCTCCGTGGGCATGACTCAGGAGGTATTACATGCACATACAAGGTGTATTTTAGCAGCAAATCTTTTCTTTGATGATCATTTATTTATGTAGCACATTTTCTTTCATCAGCTTTCAAGGATTGAAAGGAAGAGAATTGTGAAGCAGAGATCCCATAATTTGCCTCTGGTGAAAATAGGCACTTTGGGTCAGAAGCCACAGCCTGCCTTGCCTGTCCTGTCACTGCCCTAAGCTGAGTCATAAAGCAGGGAGTTTCACATATGCAAACCACCTTTGGAGCGATGTGGCCCTTTACATAGGGATGGTCCTCCCAAAGCCTCATGTACTCAGATCTAGATAGGGCATTTGGAAGACGACTGGATTATGGAGGGGCCGTGGCTGCCTTGCTGGTAGGAGGCTGAGACTGCTTTTAAAAGGAGGGTCACTGGGGTTTATTTCCCTTCTTGGCCTCTCACTTCTCTCATTGCTTCCTGGCCACCATGACCTGGGCAGCTTTCCCTCTGCCAGACCCTTGCACCACACCTTCCTACCCTGGAGCCCACTAAGTGTTGACTAAAATGGGGGCCACAATCAACCTCTCTTCCTTTAAGTTGTGGGTATCAGGTATGTTGCCTCAATGACAATGAAAGTGACAGACACAGCTGACGAATATGCAAGGACCAGAAAGATTCGGTGGCAGGGCTCAGGGCCTTGCATGTGTTTGTCAGCAGAAGCAGAACTTGGACATTGGGCTTCTGAATCCCCGCAGAGGCCTCTGTCACCTTTAACACCAGTGTTCAGGACTGGTAATATTTCTAAAGCTCAGAATCAATACACACTTGCCAACATTTTATTTTGCCAGAGGGAGATATTAAAAATGCATCCATCAACCATTTATTACTATAGTGCTATTGTATAATAGATGGAATGGCATTGTCACACACAAAAGGAGGAAGGATGCACAATAAAAATAAAAGGGAGTGTTCTAAATTAAATACATTTGACTTTATGGAAATCACACTATATGGCCTTCATTTTGTTCACTACACTGTAGGCCCGTAAAAATACTTCGTCGTAGATGAGTGTTCATTCTTACTGTTGTACATTTACAAGCTCCCTGTCTCAATTTGGCACAAGAGAACTCCCTGGTAAGACTAAACTTAAACAGCAGGTTAAGATTACCATAAAATTGAGTTTTGTTAACCCCCTGTCTTGTTTTCTCTTTGGTTCTGATAAGCACATTTTGAATACTCGTACATCTCAGTATATTCTTATTTCTGATGGGAACAGCTTCCCTGATGTAGGCGGTCACGGATAAAGTCAGGACACCTGAGAATAGACACAGCCCCACGTGGTCATTTTGAACTTAATACATGGTCCACCTAAACTGAAAGGAGCTGCAGATAAAATAAACACCTGGTCTTGTGCAAAATAAAATGCAAAATACACATAAGGAGCTTTTCTTATGGGTCACCTGTTAAATGGATGATAATGTGATTTTTTAGATCAAACCAAATGCTATTAAAATTTATTTTGCCTGTTCGTTTTTACTTTAAAAAACAAGAGTACAAGAACACTTGACATGGCTTGTATAGTTCCCGTTTGCGGCTCTTGCTCACTTCCGCTGGAATGTGCTGGGCCATGAGGGACAAACACTGTGGCTAAAGCACTCAGATCCCCCACTTATTGTCACCAGAGGTCACCGACGTCTGAGAGTCCTTTCCCACTAAATGACCCCAGCTTAGAGTGATGCACACACGTCTGGTGTGGCGGTGGCTTAGGAGGTGTCACTGCCAGGACCAAACCTGCTATCCATGAATTTTTTTTGCCAAGCTTAAATTCTGCCACTCGTGTGAGATCTAAAGGATAAAGCAGGGGGAAGCACTAGATTCTCTGAAATGCCAGGAGCATCTAAATAAATTCAGGTGCTTATCCATGTGGGCTTCCAAAGTAGATTCTGTCTGCCCTCTAGAATACAAATGGGAAGCCGTACCTCCATCCTGGAAGCCTTTATTACGCTGTCCACATTAGTAAACAGAGCACACAAGCAGGAACATTCTGAAAAAGCAAATAGAAAAAGAACGTGCATCCAAAACCCTTTGGGGTGCTTAACAACATTAAAATCTTTTTCCTCTATATTCCTAAATTAAAGACACTGTCTGTGACAGCAAATTGAGGGATTTTCCCTGTAATTTGAGAGTGACCACAGAAACTGTTGTTTTCTCTAAATCTTGATAAAACCCGACCTTTTTTCAATTAGTGAATCTGACTGACGTTCATGCACAACAGTAGATTTCTTTTTCCTCAATGTATAATTCCATTTGCAGGCTGTAGTTTTATAGGCTGGATGACTGGTCTATGGCATCATGGAATTATTCTTTTTGATGATGACCTTACCCTACCTTCCATGTATACTGCAACTGAGTACAAAGTGAGACTGTTTGCATGCATTGTTTCAAAGGACTCCAGTGACTCATTGGCCCATGGCCTCTGTCCAGTGAAACTGCTAATCTCCAAGTTGACACCCGGCCATGTTTTTGTATTACTTTTGAAAGTTTCGTAGAAGTGATTGTTGCCATGCATTTAAGTTAAGAAAAAGAGAGAGAGAGAGAAAGAAAAGAAAAAAGAAAAGAAAGTCCAGGCTGGCATCATTCTGCACCTGGATTTTTTCAGTAGCCTAATCACTGACTTCACAAACTTAATCCACTCTGTATGTGGCTGCCAGAGGAGTTTTTTTTAATATACTGTTGCCATCATATCAAAATATACAGCATATCCTGATGCCCAAGGAGCAGCACATCTAGTCTAATCTCCATCTGACATCAGAGACTCATGTCTAAACCCATTACCAATGTTCTTTTCTACAATGGTAACCTGTTGGTTTCGGTTACTGTTTTCTTGTGGTACAGGGTATTGCACCAGGGCTCCGTGGCATGCTAGGTAAGGGTGGCACTGCCAAGTTATCCTCTCAACCTCCTAGTGTCTTTTAATCTGGAACTTTCTATTTCTTTGTATCTACTCTTGCACTTCCAACTGCAAATTTTGCTGTCACCTTCGTTCATTGACTATGTACCAGTCACCTTCAAGGCCCTTCTTCCATGATTCTTAGGTCTGCTAAAGGCTTCTTTATGCCTTAGAGGAGCTTACCATTAATTTATACAAGTCTTAAATTCTCTCTTTGCCCCCTATTGGTTAGTCTTCCCTCATTATCTGGACTCTAAACTCCTTGATATTGCACATGAAACTCATCACATATAGATTCACATATTAAGTGCATTTCCATAGATCTGCTTCTGAAAAATCCATCTCTGAAACTTAATGTTCTGTATGGTACAATTTTGTTGCACATGAAACAGTCATAACTGGGCTCAATTCACAGGTGTTGATGGGTTACATAAGATGTTTGAAATAGGTTTTCTATCTTTTTCCAAGAGAAACTCGTAACGAAGGAGTGAATGAGAGGCAGGGACGGGTGATACTGAGTAGGAAGCATGGAATAAAATGAGGACATTGAAGAGAGGCAAAGAGAGCGGAAATGGACACAAGCACACAAGCAAAAAGGTGACTGGTACACAGAGCTAAGTGTGAGTGACAAATTCCTTTTGCATAGGTTTTGTTTTCGTTATACATTTAACATTATATTTCTTTTGGTACAGGTCAGTGGCATTTAGCTATTTTATGGAGCTAAAAATTCTAACATTATTATCATTCAGTTTAAAAGCCTTGGAAAGTTCTCTATTGCTTCTAAGTGTAGCTCCACATGACCCAAACCTGGCATATCTCTGTAGTTTATGTCCTATTTCACATCACATTATACTCTTGCTCCAGCTAAATAAAACTCTCCTCTCCTGAAAACACTGTATTTTTTGAGCCTGAATTTCTCCTTCTTCCTGGGATATTTTCATTTCTTTTATTTCCTTCATTCTTTATTTAGAAATATCCAACTAATTCCTTTAAGCTCTGGATTGGATTTAAATTCTCTACAGATGAAACTTCCTCAAATTTTCTCTGGATTATCATACATATCTGAATATAAAGTGAGATTTCCTCTCAAAGTCTTCCCTTGAAAAAGAGGAAAGATACCTTTGCAAAGTAATTATAGTATGAGTAAATTTCTTAAGTTGTACATTGAGTAACTTTAGTGTTCAGGAGAAGCTGTATTAAAAGAAATAACTATCAGTGCTTATAGATGTGTGTCCCCAATGAAATTTGTTTTTAAAAAACAGTAAATATATCTTTACACAGATTTAAAGATTATTTTTCTTGTATGATATCACGTCAAATGTTGAGAGCATAAGCCTAGAAACCACCAGGATTTGAAGAGTGCTTCAAGGCTGACAACTAGCAACAAGGCAAGGATCACAGTCCCAGAATTTCAAGGAAGTATGTGTGCTGTCAGGAACTTGAATGAGTTTAGAAATACATTTTCCCCTTGAGCCTACAGAAGGGGACCACTGCCTGCCTGACACCTTGATTTCAGCTCTGGTATATACTGAGCAGAGAATGCATCTATACCATGCCATGTGACTGACCCCCTGAGTTTGTGGTCAGTTGTTGCATAGCAACAGAAACTGATGTAATGCCCTAAGGGACAGATGCATGAGTCTGGAAGATTTCTGGGCAACCAGGTAAACTGCAAGCTCCCCTTGGGCTGGAGGCAGGGGTGTGGTGTTTATTGGTCTATTCCTCAGTATTCTTGCTACATTAAGAACTTGGTAACCTGTGATAAATATTTGTAGCTTCACTGGTTTTTCTTCATTTCACATTTTTTTTTCTATATTGTTAAGGAACATATTGGAATTTTGTGATACACACAAACTACATTAATACGTTTTTGAACTTGATCAATGTAAACTCTATTTAGAGAATTGGATCCATAATAGTTGTGCCAATAAGCATCAGCCTACGGTCAAAAATGTAGGGACAAATTCCAGAATAAATTCAATTATCTCTGGCAAAGTGTAGTTTGTAAAGGAACAGGCTGGATAATCCTTAAACAGTAACTTCACCTTTGTAAGTAAATGTGTTGGCTGATTATATGTGCCAATTCGGCTCAGCTATGATTTACAACTATTTGGTCAAACATTATTCTAGATGCTTCAGTGGATACTTTTTTAAGATTTCAATTTAAATAGAAGGGCCGTGAATAAAGCAGATTACCTTCCATATTGTGAGCGGGTCTCAGTCTCAACTAATCAGTTGAGGAGCTGGAATAGAGCTCACACATTTAAAGCCTTCTTAACTTGGTACTTCAGATTGCATTATCATTATGAATTCTCTAAGAACTCTTTTATTAAAAAAAAACGTTAAAAAAGTTACAATCCTTTCTCAACTCTAAACTTTAGTTTTTCTCACATTAAATGGTGAAATACAATAATTTATTTCTGTAAAACTTCATAGCAAATATGAAAGATGAAATATGTGAAACTGAGTTGCAAATAAATTTTGGGTCAGTCTCAGTAGCAAACATAATACTTCAAAAGATAGCTACAAAGGAAAAAATGCCCAGGAAGTAGAGCAGAAACATAATTTCTTTTTTTTCAATGTATCATAGGGAGAAAGAAATGAAATTGAAATGAAATATACATACATATCTGTATATATTAGAAGCATTGTTTAATGTTGGAAGCTCAATATTGGGTAAGAATGATAGATAGTCTAAGTTTCAGGAGACTATCACTAAGGAATAAGACTGAACAATGGTCTCCTTTAAGGACAGAGAGGGGAAAATCCCAATTTGGTAATATTTAATAAGATAATACAAGCAACAGATGTTGTTTTTATCTTATTATCCTAGGAAGAACATTCAAAAACAGGACCAGTAGTTAAGATCCAATAACTGTGATTCATTGCATCTAAGTTTTGGATGATGGATAGGATATTAAATAGAGCATAATAGTCATGGTAGTAATAGTAATAGTTGAGGATTTATTATGTATCTTGCATTATTCCATAGACTTCAGGTATAATTATGCATTCATTCCTCTTGACAAGCCTACCATTGTATACCTATTTTTTAAAGTACCAGTTTTATATGTTACCCATTTCTCTACAGTACTAAAAAAATAGAGAAAAATAAACTATAAAAAACTCACACACAGGGGGCCCGATACCAGTGTTCCATTCCAATAACCTGCCTTCAGAGTTCATGTTTTTAGTTATTAATGCTTATAAGTCTCTTAAATGTAGTTATTTACTACAAAGCAGAATAAATGTACCAATATATTTTAAAAGTTCAGTCATTACTGAGAAGCAATTAAATGACAAATACATAGGATAACGAGTCAAATCACATGAAATGTTCAATATGTAGGTGCAAAACAATCACACACTGATAATTTTATATGGTTCAAGGCGCATCAAACCCATTGCTATCCACCTAGGGTTGGGGTTGGGATGTGGTTCCCCCTTCTGGAAGCCATTCTGAAATCTGATTCCCATTGTAATGGTGCTGAGGGTGGTGGGACGTTTATGGGGTGAGGTGTTTGAATCATGAGGGCTATTCTGCAGGGAACTGTGTTCACTCTTATTTGAGTGAGTCCTCCCTCTTATCGGACTAGTCCAAGAGTAGATTGTTACAAAGTGATGCCATCTCCTTTTCCTCTTCCACGTGTACCCTCCCATTTTTCTGTCATGATTTCATGCACATAAGGCCCTCAGCAGTTGAGGCCATTTGATCTTGGACTTCAAGCCACCAGCAGTATGCACTAAATAAACCTTCCTTAGCTGGGCATGGTGGCACACGCCTTTAATCCCAGCACTCGGGAGGCTGAGGTAGGAGGAGCTTTGTGAGTTTGAGACCAGCTTGGGCTATAACTTGAGCACAACGCTGGCCTGGACTTCACAGTGCAACCCTACCTCAAAAAAACAAAACAAAACAAAACAAAAAAAAAACCAAAAAAAAAAAAAACAGTGGCGGGAGTTTGGCTCAGTGGTTTAAGTGCCTGTCTGGCAGGCGCGAGGTGGTGAGTTCAATCCCTGGTGCTACAAATAAATAAATAAATAAATAGACAAAATAAACCTTCCTTGGTAAGTTATTTGTTCATCTCATATTCAGTTAAAGTAACAAAACTGGACTAAGAAATCTGTAACTGCAATACGTCATTGATTTCATTACTATACTGTTTTTATTATTTAATTTTAATTAAAGTTTCCCCAAAACATCACAGGTTGTTTCATGATCTTAATTCTACTAGTCCCATTTAAAAGAAAGAAAGAAAAAAAAAGAAGACCTCAATTTCTTTTGTCACAGTTTTTCACACCTGGATGTTTTCAGAAAATTAACACCAACTGGAAGAAACAATTAATAGTATTTGCTATCATCTTAAACTTTCAACTCATTCAAATACTGTTTTGAGTAAATATTTATCTTATCTATCATGGAAGTAATGGGTATTTATTAAAATCTCCTAATTTACTAAGTTAGTTTACTTATAACTACTTCAGCCTTAGCAGATCATCAGATTCAGGATAAAATTGAGCACTAATAATTTTATAGAGAATTTTCCTTCAGAATGTATTGCAAACTTCATCACCACCACCACCATCAGCATTTGTGGTGCTAGTGATTGAATCCTGGCCTTGTGCTTGGTACGCAAGCGTAGTAACACCGAGTTGCATCTCCAGCTCTGTCAACTGATTTCTTCTGTATCAAATATAATCTGTCCTCCACTGATATAACTGCCTACCACACTGAAATCAAACTTCAGTTATACATACCTTACAGATGGTGTTACAGTTCTTTCTCATGTCCTCCAACCTGGGATGTTGTCTTTATTTTTTTTACCTGCATATTTGAAATGATCTCTTTCCCAGTGTCTGTCAAAACTCCATGACCTGGTAGGTTCTGTCTCACCTCATCCTGTTTTATGAGGCATTTTTTTAATACTTATATTTAAATTAGCTTTGCCCTTCAAATTTCCACCATATTTTGTTTGTACTTCTGTTGTGACTCTGACGATTTTCCCCTCACGAATGTTCATACTTAGTCTTGCTGATTTAATCTGTTAAATATATAACCCATCTGTCCCTTCCCAGCAATGGGAGCAAAACTCACCACTCCACCTGGTTTAAGTAAATGATAGTCATCATCTCACATAAACGGAATTCCACGGAGAGGCTGAGCTGCGCCCGGGCAGTGGCAGAAGCGCAACGCGATTACGGATCCAGGTTCTCTCCACCCATCAACTCTGCTGACTTGAGTGCTTGAGAGCCGCTTTCATTCCCATTCCACATTCGCAAGACAGGTGCCCTTGGGCCCAGGTCTCATATTCAGGTTAATCAATGCCCTGAGAAACAAAAATGCACTCTCTTCTTTAGAATCTAATTCACTTTTAAATCTCTTAATCCTTTTAGGAGTGAGGAAACTCTACTGGGAAGAACTGTGGCAGATAGCTCCCCATGCTGTGAGCCAACATCGGGCCTGTCTCTACCCATTTTGTGCTACTGACAGAATACCTGAGCCTAGGTAGTTAATGCAAACAAACTCATTCTCTCACTGTTCTGGAGACTGAGAAGCCCAAGACCAAGGTACTAACACTTGGAGGGTTTTTCTGCTGCATCATAGCATAACGAGAGGCAGAAGAGAAAGAGGCAAAGGAGATCCTCATAATACATTGGTCTATTTGTTAGGACAAAGACCTCATGACCTAAACTCCTCCGATTAACCCTCACCTTCAGACAGTCATATTGGATGTTAAGCTTCCAACACATCAATTTCTGGGGGATAATTCCAATCATAGCAATCTGCCCTATCCCTCTAAATGTATAATTTTCTCATATACAACATAAATTCTACCTAGTAGAATCAAAATCTTAAAATCCAGCATCAACTCAAATGCCTACAATCCAGTCTCATTTAAGTGAGATATGAGAAAGACTCAAAGGCATGATTCTTTCTCTCTCTCTCTCTTTTTCTCTCTCTTTCTTTGTTTTCAGTACTGGGAATTGAACTCAGGACCTCATGCTTGCCAAGCAGGCACTGTGCCACTAAGCTATATCCCCAGCCCTGCATGCCTCATCTTCACACAAATTTCTCTCTATCCATGAGCTTGTGAAGTCAATGAAATAAGGAACTTCCAAAATTCAGTGGAGAGACAAGCAGGCATTCCATGCAAAAGCTGAACAAGAAAAATGAAAGGAAGAGTAGCAGGTCCCACTAAATCTGAACCCATCAGGTCATCCACATTAGACACTTGTGTCTGAAGATAATTTTTGACTCCATAGCCCAAAGTTCAGACCCACTGGAGCAGACATTGGGCCCTCAAAGCTCCAGGTAGCCTTACCCACATAGCTTTGCTGGACATAGCTCATGTCACCGTCACAGGTTGGAGTCCTGTGCCTGAAACTGTGACTCAAGTCGGTATTGTGATTGGTAGCTCTGTGGTTCTCAGGACTGGGAGTTGGCCACGCCAATGGATCCATGATGCATTGCTCTACGACGGGACTTTCTATGGCAGCTCTAAACCCACAGCTCTGCTGGCCATGGCTTTCATGTGGACTGTGTAGTAGGTCTCTGCAGCACCCTTCAAAATCTAGTTGGAGGCAGCTGGGCATTCTGTGTGTCTACAGAATAAGAACCAATGTGGATATTGTCACAGTTAATGGCCTGTACCTTCTGGAGTAGCAGCTGGGGCCACCCTTGGGCCCACTTGAAGAACAGCTGGTTCATCACTCTTCATTCTGTCTTCCATGAGGCCCTAGGCCGTGCACATAATATACTCAAGTTCTCTGTCACAGTGTAACGAGAATGGCCTTTCCTCCAGTCTCCAATACCTTATTCTTCATTTCCGTCTGAGACAGCCTTAGGTTTGTCTAACATTAGGTTTCACTAACATTTTGGTTTTGACCAATTTTGCATTCTTTGTGAAGTTGCAGACTTTCCCTACAGTTCTGCTTCTCTGAACCCTCACCAAAATCACTTTAACACTTGGTTCCTGGCAATCTAGGCTCTTTCTAGTGTGCTCCTTCAAATTCTTCAGGCTTCTACCCAGTATCTAGGTCTGAAGCTGCTCCTGCATTTGTAGGTGTTCGATAGAGTAACACTCCACATCTCTGGTACCAGTTTTTTTGTATGTGAATATATAATGAAAATCAGTTTATGTTCTTACAGTTTTGGAGGTTGGGGAGTACAAAAGCAAAGCATCACCATCTGGCACAAACCTTCTTTGTGTGTTATCACATAATGGAAGGTAGAAAGGCCCAGAGGCAAAAGGGAGTTGAATTCATTCCTCTCCAATAGCATCAACATACTCAGGAGATGAACCCCTCTTGAGCTAAACACTTCCCATTGGGCCTCACCTCTTAACACAGTGCAATAGGGATTAAGTTTCTAACATGAGTTTCTCGAGGACACATTCAAATCACAACAGATACTCCTTTTCAAAACCAAGGAACAGCAAGAATGAGTTGAACACAGCACAGCTCAGGCCAATGATTGGTCAATCCTACCAAGCATATATTATTATCTATATAACATTAAAGATTACTTCGAACTGGGTTCCACCTATAGATTCAGATTTAATAATGTAGATGTGAGTTATATTTACCTATGGGCTGCAGACTGTAGATTGACGAAGTAGAGATTTCTGTATCTTCCAAAGGCCCACGTATTAGCGGCTTGGTCCCCAGTGAGATGCTAATAAGAGGTGATGGATACATTAAGAATCAGAGCCTAGTGAGAGGTTTTAGGTCACTGGAGGTTTTAGGTCATGGCCTTGAAGAGGGAAATGGACTCCAGCCCTTCTTCTTCCTCTTTTTGCACCCTGGCCATGAAGTGAGCAGTTTCACTTTGCCATGCACTCCTGCCGTGATAAAATGCACCCCAGTACCACTACGAGAAGAGCAAAAGCAACAGGACCAATCCATCGTGTGTGGCTGGAATCTGTAAAGCTGTAAGCTGCAATAAAGCTTTGCTCTGTAAATTGATCATCTCAGGTATTTGTTATAGTAATATCTAACTCAACCAAGGTAACAGGAACACGAGATTTAATCAAAAGCCCACCTCGTATTTAAATAGCCTCTTTTTCTAATATGATCATATCTTTCAAACACAGCTATGAATATCACCTCTCTCTTCTGAAAATTCTAGTAACTGTCTTTTGTCTGAGGAAGGCCAAGCCTTTCGACTTTCCTAAAAGTCTGCTGTACAGAAAATACTGAAAAAAACATGTTTTTTACTTAATATGAGGCCCCACCTCTACTCTTAGCATACCTCTCAGTATGCATACCTCTCGAGGACACATTCAAATCACAACAGATACTCCTTTTCAAAACCAAGGAACAGCAAGAAGAATAGGTTGAACATAGCACAGCTCAGGCCAATGTTTGGTAAATCCTACCAGCATATATTATTATCTATATAACATTAAAGATTACTTTGAACTGGGTTCCACCTATAGATTCCTACACACCTGCAAAAGTTAAACACTCCTACAATTCAGTGGTGGCACCATGCATTTCTCTGCCTTTGTACTAGTTCTCACATGAGTGAATTCCTCATGGGGGTAAGAAAGAGCTTCCTTGCCTTCCACTTTTCTCAGGGCATACACTTCCCTTGGAATCAGCAGAGGTGTGGTGGCCCTTAAGACAAGATGTTTTGAATGTGAACTTTGTTCTGAAATACACTAGCTATGTGGCTAGAGGAAACACTAGAGGAAAAATCTGGAGAAAAGGAATAGGGAAGATCATGGAATTGGTTTGAAACATGTTACTTTTGAAGCACACAAATAGATATGGCAAGCAGGCTGTTGTTCATGTTGGCCTGAGGTATAAATTGGGAGCTGGTCCCTTCAAATAGGATTCAAACTCATGGAAGTGGATGAATGACAGAAAGAACGTAGAGAGGGAGAATAAAGAAGACCCAGAGCTAAACTGCATGAAATACTAGGTAGAAAAGACAGAGTTGACGAGGAAAAGTAAAATGGAGTACTAAAGAAATAGGGAGAATGCTAAAAGTGTATCACGTCGCAAATGCTAAAAGAGTGGTCCATAGAAGAATTTCTGAAAGGAAGAGAAAATGGAAGAATGGAAGAATGACAGAATAAAAAAGGAAGGAAGGAAGGAAGGAAGGTAGGTATGGTGGGAGGAAAGGAGGGAGATTGACTCCCATTTAAAACAAAATCCATCAGTACCACTTAGAGCAAAACCAGCTGCTCACTTCATGGAATGTATGGAACTAAGAGCACAGAAATCTCGTCTCCACCATGTCAGGATTGTCTTCTTTTCTGCCCAAGTTGGCACTACCTAAAGCTGTAAAATATTTAGAAACTGATCATTAAGCAGGCTTTGAAAGCTCTTTTGTACCAGTCTGTCTACTTGCCTTTTATCTGATCTCTGCACCCAGTTCTGCGTTAGAACATGCATTTGTCAAAATGTCCATTATTATCACAAATAATGAATTAGATGACTCATGAAGTCTGTGTCTTCAAAGTCAGACTTATAGAAGAAAAAACAAAATTTTCCATCCCTGGAATGTCTGGCATTATTTGGACAATGCTCAACCTCAAGGAATGAGCAGCTAATGATGGGATTGCAAGTTCAAGGCATGGAGGAGAGGAGATTATTTTAAAGGAAATAGTGAAATCGACACTTTAGGCAAGCTCCTTACACTGTTTCTGAGTTGAATAAATGTACAGATACAATAATCGTAACATAATTTTTTTCCAAAAAAAGATTATACTTTTGAGATTTCAAAGAATGTACCAACCAAGCCAGTGACAATGAAATGGATTAGTTTCATGTAGTCAATTTTGGTAACTCTATAAGTATTCGACTGCTAATGGTATGGGCTCTTTCTCATGGATCGCCTTCTCTTCTCTTTCTCTCACCAGGGAGAGGTCACCCTTCAGGCATTTCATGCCACATGCACAAAGATAAAGGGGAAGAGCTTTTGTTGAACCCATGTTTAGAGTGTCTGGATTGTGATTTCCTTTGGAAACTAGGAAAATGGTGCATTGAATATCTGTGAGTTATTGTGAGTATTAAACGTATTAATGCACAAAAAAACAGTTCCTACTAAATGAGTATTATTAGTACAGCTATCTTTTTTAGTGACATCATTCTTATTTTTACACAGAGAGTGTGTGGTTGGGGACCCTAAGCAACTCACCTGTGAGATAATTTCCATCACCATGTCTCTTTGACTGTATTTGCTTTTTGAAGCTAGATAGCTGGTATAGGCCCAGTGCTTCTCTTGGTAAGAAGAATGCAATGACAGTTGTACCTCGTTCTCATCCATACCCCTGTTGCTACTCAATTTCTTTGTTAGTTTTTGGGAAAGAATGGTATTTCATTTGCTTTGGCTTTTTCTTTGGCTTTTGGGAAGGAACGGTATTTCATTTGCTTTGGCTTTTTGCATCAATCTATTTAGTCAAAAGAAAAAGTGCTTCCAATCTAGATTATCGAAGCTCTATGTGGGTTTTGGGGTCAAAATCTCAATAATAAAGCATTCTCTCGCTTCCTTATACCTTGGATTACTGAAAGTTGTGGTGCTATTACAGGAAGGTATTCAAAATGCTCACTACATTCTTGCCTCCTCTTCCTCTCTATAAGTAACTACCATCCCTTTTCTCAACAGAATTTGAAAGTTTTATCTTCCACTTATCACCATGTATGTCACCTCAGCTTTGATATTTAACCTCACATTAAGCATGCAACATTTATGCTTCAGATATTAGTTTCAAGTGGCCAGCCATGGTATAAGCAGTTACTGAAAAGCCAAATTTAAAGGAAAATTTGATGCATTTAATTTCTTAGTCTAGAAATTGAATTATTTATTTAGATCATATTAACCTAAACTTAAAAAAAACCATACATTTTTGCTTCCCTGAATGATTTCACACACACTAGATCATTTGAACCTTGTAGCAACCCTAGGAAGTAGTAGCGATTATTTTCATTTCTATTTTGCTGATGATGAAATCGAGAATGCAGAAAGTTTACAGATTATCCAAGAAAACACATACAATACATGATGAAAATGTCCCTTGAAGCCTCATGATCTGGCTCCAGGGTCAAAGTGCTTTTTATACTACATTTAAAATGCATTGTCCCTTAAAAATAGGATGATGGGCACAATTATGATTACCATGTAGCATAACAAACACTCTAAATTCCTTCCTACTGTCTACAAAGCCTCATACGATCTGTCCTGCAGGGTTTTCTGTTTTCACCCCTACATTCCATGCAATTCTCCCCTGTGCAGTCACGGTGCAGCACTGTGTGATTTTTGAACAGCCAGCCCTTACTCCCTGCTAAAGTGTTCAGCATTTAGATGCAGTTATCTCTTGTGGTATGACAAGCCACCTCCAGCGTTTAAGGAGAACGATTTTATGATGCTCATGGGTACTTTGGATTACAGTCTTGCACAGGACACCACAGGGACAGCTTATTTATGCTCCATGGTGTCTGGGTCCTCAGGTGGAAAGACTCAAAGACTGAGGGGGACTTCACCGCCAGGCTAGAGTCATCTGCAGGCATCTTCACGCACTTTGTGACTGATGCTGGCTGTTGGCTGGGAGCTCACTTGAAGCTTGAGCTGGGACACCTGCTTTTCTCTCCAGGTGGCCTGGGCTTTCTCACAAGGTGGAGAAACTGGGTAACGAAAGCAGGCGTAGCTAATGGAAGGAATTGCATTGCGATTTTATGACCCAGTCCTGCAAGTCCCTCAGCATCACTTCTACTACACTCTATTGGTGAAAGCACTTACAAAGTCCTGCTCAGATTCAAGGAAGCAGCCGCATTGTAAGTGAAGCATATCGGATGGAATATACTGTCTGGCTAGCTTCAGGAAATGCAATCTGCCACACGCTTGCTATTTGCTTTGTCTGAAATTTTCTTCCATTCTTTATATAGCTGCTCTTTTCTGTCATCCCAGCGCTTGTTCAAAAATCCCAGTGGCAACCGTATCTACAATAGTACTCATCTCACTTCCCAACTTCCTTTATCCTCCTGCTTAATATATTACTCACTGGAACTGATTCTTTCTTTCTTTCTTTCTTTCTTTCTTTCTTTCTTTCTTTCTTTCTGTCTTTCTGTCTTTCTGTCTTTCTGTCTTTCTTTCTTCCTTTCTTTCTTTTTTTCCTGTTTATCTTTCTATCACACCTTAAATCTATTCTTGACTGATTGTTCTATCTATATCTACCTACTTATTCATCTGTCTAAATTACTCGTCTAGCTATTTTATTAGTTTTAGTACTTCTCTCCACACGGAGAGTTCTTAAGGCAGTATGGTCACACTGTATGATACAATAGTGTAGACACAGGTCGTTTATGCATTTATCCAAACCTATAGTCTATACAACACCGAGAGTGAAACTTAATGCAAATTATAGACTCTAAGTGAATAATTTTGTGTTAGTGTCAGTTTTAACAAATGGACCACCCTGGAAGAGATGTTGATAATCAGGAAGGCTATGCATGAGTAGGGATCAGGAGAATACAAGATATTTCTGCACTGTCTGTTTAATATTTTGTGAACCTGAAACAACCCTAAAAATAAAGTCCCTTTTTTTAGTAAAGATTCATGAAGACTGAGACATTGTCTTCTTTTCCATCATGTTCTGGGACAACTAATGCCCAGCACAGAGAGGACATATACTTCATAAAAATGTGTTGAATAATAAAAGCGTAAATTAATCTACTGATAGCAACATGGTTATCACGTGCTCTGGAACTAGTAGCACGTAAATCAGCAATGAAACCTCTGTGTACTCAGGAGAGTACGGGAAGATAAGGCTACAGTGCTGGTGGAAGGGGATATGAAAACTAAACTTTGGTTGGGGACTGCATGTTTTTTGTTTGTTTTTGTTTGTTTTTTGCCTGGCACAACTTTGACTCTCAAAACTCCCAGATCAGTGTAATCTGAGGAGGCCTATCAGGTTTCCCAAAGTGTGGAGAATTGAAGAAATTTTCCCTGGCACATCATTCCATTGCTTAAACTTAGTAATTCAATTTTCATGCAAATGAGCCTTCTTTTAACCTACAAGTTTTATTGTACCAATTACTCATGCTCAGAAATGCTTTGCTCCTCCTTTGATTTGATCTACTTCGTGACTACAAGTGATCAAACTAGTGTTTGAGAGTGTCGCCTCACCTCAAACTTTGCTTGACATGATACCAAGAATCGAGTTTATTTGTGGAATGGTCTTTAAGCATTTCTCCATAAATTACTAATGTTTGCAGTATCACTTTAGAGCTAAGAAGCAGTTGAAAAGACAACCTGAGTTTCTCACATAACAAAATTATCTTCTATCTTTAATAACTAGGTTTAGTTTTACCTCTAAATCATTGCTATAGATTTAAACCTAAAAGATAACTCCTAAATTACAAATTTCCAACTCAGACTTCTCTCTTAAAGGCAAGATTTATATACCCAATTAGTTACTGGACGTTTTTATTTTGATGACTCACCAGAACTTGACATATCCGAAATTTATTTTGTCATTGACCCTGAAAAACTCCTTATTCTATGCTCTCTGTTAATGAATGGAAAACTGTGAGAGGGAAATTTTTCTCTGAAAATAGTGAAATATAAATCTCTGTACCCCATATTTGTGCAGGTAGTTTCTAATGTCCCCATACTGTGTCATTTTTCACCATGAGTGTAGTTGTCCATTTTCTATGCCCAAAAAAAGGAAAGCACTTTTTGAACTATGAGTTGTAAGCTTATTGTCATGAAGTAGGTGGACTTCAACAGAAAACTGGTCTTTCCGAATAATACTTTGCTTTAGAAAAATGTTATGGGTCACTGTTTTAAAATAAAAAGTCATTGCTTTTATTAATGTTTTACAGCATTTAACTTTGTTGTTACTAATAAATCCTTTGACTGAATTGCCTCATTTAGTTAACTCAGTGGCAAGGGTATAAGTGGAAGTTACATTATTCAACTCTGGGCGTTATACCATTCTCAAAAAGTGATCGACTTCATTTCAGTTTGGCTTAGGACTTTAGCCTGAACTACACAAGCAAAATCACTGCCCTAAAGACACTTGCTAGAAGTGTAATTCAAATTTCTTACTTCCTAGTATTGGCAAAGGCACAGCCATGGCATATAATTCTTGCAAGTGGGACTTAAGAAGATTATGGTGTCTGTCCATGTCCTCTTCAGTTTTCTAAAAGTACTTAAAAAATATGCCAGCCTGTCAGAGAACTTTGTACATATCACACAAGTCACTTCCATGAAGTTGCTTTCTGGGAGATTTTTTCCCCTAAATTTAGAATATTATTAGAAGCCTTTCTATAAAAACTTCCACTTGGTTCATTCCATGTATGAAACGATAACAGGGTTCATTATATTTGAATGAGGGTTGGACGTTTCTCAAGAGGGTAATTTTTCTAGGCTTCAGAATCATCAAAAACTTTGAATTTAATGTCCTCTTTTCAAGGAATAATGGTGGCTGGAAAAGGGAGATCTTGTAGCTCTAGTAAGATGATCTCTCACGTAGCCTAGTCTTGGAGGGAGAACCTTGTAGCTCATGACTGCTTACCTATCCTGATTCTTTTATTCATCTACCTACTGAAGAAAAATTTATGGAGTTTCCTGGTATGTGTGTGACTTTTCATATCATTGCACATGTAGCCATGGAAAAGTTCCTCATGGGTATTAGGTTTTAATAAACTGTTAGATTAGTACTGGCTTCTTTTTAAAAAAGTCTCTTCAGTAGGCATTCTTTCAAATACTTATACTAGGAATACTCCTTGCTTGATAAACTTGTCTACTCTTTGGGTGAAATAGATCATTCACTCCTGGGAACCTTAGAGTCAAGTGTGTGTACTCTTGTTGTTCATTACATGTACACAGTATAACTTCTGTGGCATGTCTCACTTTCAGTTCCTTTCTTTGTCCCTGCCTTTGTTTTCCCTGTTTTCTTTTTAACACTACTTACAACACTACTGTGCCATTGTGCTATACACGTCTTAGTAAGGGTCTAAAATCTTTTCCAAAAGCAACACTGACTATAAAAAGTGAAGAAAACACGTTTAAATAAACAAGTAACAATTCTCTCTCTTTAGTTCCTTCTCCCACTCATTAATCTTCCTTACCAGATACAGCTTTCTGAAAAGCTACAACCAGCACAGAACCCACCTACCCCAGGTAGGTTCTTCTTTGCTGAATTTCCTCACTTCGGTTATTTGCCTTCCTGCAGCTGAAGTCCCTACTGCCCTGAATAATTTGAAGATTCCCATAAGTGTCTTCCTCTCTCACCCTAAGCCTTTGCATGCTGCTTGCTTTGTTAAAAAGTCCCTCCCATCCAGCGCACACCCTCTCACCTTGCTTGCTCCCATTCACCCAGTGTCATCTTCGCTGGGAAGCCTTACCCACAGCCTCAGGCTTCTTTGTGTGCCCCTCCTTCGTGTTGCCATAGTTCCCTCTGCTTACATCTACCCTGTACTTATCACTGCATTATTAGTGTTAATTTGCCTGTTCTTGTCTGTCCCTAGACTGTGACCCTCTTTAGGGAGGGGACTCTCTTTCATCTCTATGTCCCCAGGGCCTCTCACAGTGTCCTATAGAAAGTGTGCAATGCAGACTTGCTGGATGACTCAGAGACGGAGGCATGGATTTCCAAAGGTTGCCTACATAACTGGTTCACTGCCTTAAGTGATTCTTACTTCCCTGCAGGTTTAATATGGTCTATGATTTACTTATAGCTTCAGTCAATGATTGCGGCTTAACATATAATTATATCTTATGGTCCCACTTGTTGGAAGCTGGCTCAAAGAAGACCCCTAAAGAAAGTCAGTTACTTCCTTATAAATTTACTATTTTCTTTCTTCATATTATGTTCACCTTGTGTTGTGTGCTAAGCCTAGCACACAACAAATGCTTGAACCAATTAAATTAGTATTGGTTAAAGGAACGATTCAATAAATGACTGAATGACTGTCGAATTTTTGTCTAAATGGTATAGCTGGTTTTATAGTAAATAGATCCAATTGTTGTCTGGTGTTGGGAAACCTCTACTCCACCACCATTGTTAATGATTGACACTTTGGAGTTAAGGAGTAAGAATAAAGATTGCAGGGATTGTATAGTACTGAGTAGCCTCCATCAATACCATTATCTGGTTATTTTGTATGTGAATTCAGGGTACAAGCAATTGCAGTACCGCTGGAGCTGGGAAGCAGGACTGAGAAATGGGAAGGACAAATCTAAATGGGACAAACACCAGTATGATGGAAGTGAACCATGAAACCAAACTTTACCATCTTTGCCTAAAACACGCTTTGCTAACAACACAATATTATTTCCTTCTCACTCTACTTTGTGCCCTCTCATCACAAATATTTGCTAAGGATTTGTCATGCATCACGTACCTGGGAGGAGACATAAGGAGGAGAATTGAGAGAAAAAAAAGATAGAAGCATACATACACACAAACACATTTTTCTCATAAAATCACAGTATATTGTGAAGGAGTAATAATATGATAAGTAATAACATAAGCTGTAATTAACACTATTACAGAATTTTTAGGAATATAGGAGCACATTGGAAACACTTAATTGATTTCCATAACTCCTTTGTTTCCATGGTTGGCTATGCAAAATTTCGTATCCACATTTGTTCTTAGAAGTGGTTTGAGTAAAGGTCTTTGAAAAATTCTTGTGCCTTTTAGAATACTGGAGTGTGTCAACAACTCTTCTAACACTGAAATGTTGAAACATTTTGGCTCCCCTACAGTTTCTTCAATTCAGTCTAGACTCGACCATTATTCATTGACTGAGAGTGTCAAAAATTCTCACATTATTTAAGTGACTGGCTTGAACACATCAAAATATTAGACCACAAGAAATCCCCCAGGGAGGGTTGAGGCCTAAAATGTCCTCCCAAAGTCTCATGTGTTCAGTGTGTTCCTAGTGTTTGGAAAGTGATTAGATCACAGAGGTGTAACAGAACATACTGGTAGGAGCTAAGGTCTGTTTGAAAAAGGTAGATCGCTGGGAGCTTGACCTGGAAGGATGTGTTCTTGTCCCAACTCCTCTTTTCTCTCCCTCTGCTTCCTGGTTGCCATGGGTTGAGCAGTTTTCTTCCACCTTGCCTCTCTGCCACCCCTTTTCTGCTTTGAAACCAGTTTGCCATGGACTGAACTCTCCAAATCTGTGAGTCAAAATAAACCCCTCCTCAAATTAGATATGTCAGATATTTTATCTTTGTGAGAGAAGTGACTAATAATTCCCAATACTACATTTCCTTTTCTAGAGATGAGAATAAAAGTAGATGTATGCACAAACATGGAATGCATTTTAAAATTTTTCTTTTAAGTCATCTGAAAACAACACGACCAAAACATAAATAGCTCTCTGATCATTTACCAAACAAACTTAGACTATGAAAAAGGAAGGATCACTTTTAGAAACCTCAACACCATTGAAATAATTCTTGGAAGTGGAAAGCTTGATAAAGTAGCAATCAGTTTAAGGTTTGTCATGATTCAGCTGTGGGCATGTAAAAATTGGATCACCAAAATTCTGAAACAATCTTTTTATGCATTGTAAACATACTTTGGGACATGGTCTCTAAGCAGAGTGAACAAAAATTTTTGCTCTGGTTACCAAATTGTTCTCATATCAACAAGTATTGTATATCTTTGTATAAGCCATGAGATTAAGTATCCTATCACCTACATGAGGTGTACTAGCATTTGATAGTCTTGGTAAGACTACATCTGTAACAACAGAGGAAATTGGCTAATTTAGTCAATCAAGTCACCTGCTAATATTTAAAAATGAATGCATCAGTAGATAAATATCTGAAGATAAAATTATGTGTTATTGTTTACATATAAAATGTTCTCCAAAAGTCTCAAGTGTTCATGGAGGCGGAATGTGTTTGGAAGGGCTGGTTGGTCCCTGGACACTTGAGCTGAAAGGAGTGTTCCTATACCCACCTCTGTCCCTCTGTCTGCTCCCTGGCTGTCGTGGGATGAGCTTCTGTCCTCTGCCAGGCCTTTCTACCATGCGTTTTCTGCCTTGTAGCTGGCTGTCTTTGGAAGCTGTGAGCCAAACAAACCTGTCCTCCTTTAGATCGAAGATGTCAGTTACTTTGTCCCAGTGATGGGAAAGTGACTAATACACTGCTTTTACAAGAAGTAGAGCTAATTCCTGAATTTCTTACTTTTCCAATGATGGGATAATAGAGTGGCAGTATCATTGAAATGTCTGGGTTTTCTCACAAACCACCAGGGAAAAGAGAATTCGTGGCTTGAGTTACTATTTATGGACTATTTGATATGAAGATTTCAAATTAATACATTTATAAAATTGAAATACTGCAATGTAAGTGCTATTAAAAAGTACCAAGCTTATTATCTTGGTAGGCAAACAAGACACATTTATAAAATGAAAACCTAGTTAATACAATCAAGTAAAATTAAAAAAATTCCAATTGAATAGTATGGTCGATTAGTTTTGGTTGAGTTCAAAAGAGAGAAAAGGAGAGAAGGGAATTTGAGTCTGGCTGTTCAGAATTTAAAGAATATGTAGGTGAGGGAGACAACATTCTGAGTAGAAGAACAGCACTAAAAGTGTTTACATGTTTGAGAGATTGCAGTAACTAGATCACTTGGACCAGAAGTTTTCTTTTTTATTTATTTTTTGCAAGTAATGGACAATAATGCCAGAAGGAATCATAGGTTGATTTTATGCTTCCGAGATTAATATTTCTTCCCAAAGAATAAAAGGTGGCGATTTATTAGAGGCCAGTCACTGGGTAAAATATTGATCAAGTAACCTCCAATCCTGTTAGGTAGCCTGTGGGTTTCCATACTAATGTGTATGCTTATTTACACATGATAACGTATCCAATAATGCTGATTCTTCCTAAATGGCTTCTAAACTCCACATGAAATTAATGTTACTGACGTATTTCAAAAGACTACTATTTCCTGGGTTCACATGTCTTGTTTGAATTATTCCATGCAACAATTCAGTAAAAACACATTATATTACCTAACTTTCGAAACAAGCTTGTGAGACAGATTGAACAGATGAAGAAATTGGACAGCAGAGAGGCTTTGCCACTCTGCAGACCTGTAGCCCTAGGCCCTGAGACTGAGCCAAATGTGACCCCAAAGTCTATAATGGAACCAAGATGCTAGTTGTGAATACAGTAACTCTAATCAACTGTGTAGGTTACATGTGACCAAAACCCAGATCAATGTGGGGAACTTTGTTCAAACGTCAAAGAAATTCTGTCTGAATTTGTGATTCCAAAGTTGCATTTGTTTTTTTGTTTTTGTTTTTGTTTTTGTTTTGTTGGGTTTTTTTTTTTGGTACTGGAGATTGAACTTACAACCTCACTCCTGCCAGGTAGACGCTTATGGCACTGAGCTAAATCCCCGGCCCTATTTTTTGAGACAGGGTCTCACTATGCAGTTCAGTCTGGCCTTGAACTCACTTTGTAGCCCAGGCTGGTCTTCAACTCACAACTACCCTCCTGCCTCATGCATTTGTTTTCTTTGTACAAAACCAGGTAATCAAATTCCAAAGGACAAAATAAGTGATGATACCCTAAACTTCAAATGACAAACCTAGGGTTGGCTTTCAATGTCAATGATTTAGGTTGGCAGTCTACAATTTGGTATATAAAATTGTATATGAAAATTGATATATAAGGTGTCAAATTAATTTTCACCTTCTTCCCAAGCTTCTCTCCAGCTTCTGCGTCTTGTACACTGGTGACGAGTACAAAACCAGGAGCCAAACTGACATGTGCTTGCCAGGTGTGCTCTTCTCTCTTCTCCCTGGGTGACCAAGGGAGAGATCTTTTCATTCTGTGGGTCTCAGTTTCTTCTTCCATGGAATGGGAGAACAAAGTCTCCTTTAGAGCCCCGGTGTGAGAAGGAAACACAAAGATGTATAGAAAGCACCGTCTGCAACGCCTGGCACAGAACTGATGCTCAATAAATAGCAGTGATTATGTTAGTCATTTTAGGCGAACTAGCATTGTTCCTAAAGGAAAGAACTATTCAGAGAGAACAATGGAAGCAGAGTGAATTTCCTGTTCTCTGCCTTTTAAGCTTTTCATCAAAGGCAGCACAGCACAGCACAGCCCCTGTGAACCGACCCAGGAGCGAAGCCTCCCTCCCCGATGCGTGCTAAGCTGTGAGCACGAGCAAATAACGTGAAGAAGGTTAAATTCATGCATGGCTGAACTCGAACCAAAGTGGTCAAAGATTGTCACAGGCTCTGTGAAGCTAAAGAATTCCAGGGAATTTGTTACCCTCTGAACGTGCCGGAAACAGACTGAGAAGCAGGGTGTCTTCCTGCAGCTGGTTAATTTTGGCATTGTGATGACCTAGGAACTTATCTGATAGTTCAGCTTTACTTCTTTGAGGATTATTCCTTTTTACATTGAGTGATGTCCTTTCCACCCCCAAGAAACTAGCAGCCTATCAGTATAGCAAGTTCCCTTATCTCCCACCTATGTCCATACAATTATAGGAGGATGGATGAGGGTACTGAGGGGGGCAGCTCGGCTGCACCCATATTTGTGCTAATACAATGTAACGCTGTTTCGTTTGGAAACCCACCAAGGACACACGTGTATGTTATGTTACTTTATTCACACATACCAGGGAAGGAAAATGAAGTTCAGAGAGGTTACATACTTATCAAATGGTACCGATCATACCAAGTAGCAAAGTCATACCATCTTGAATTTATGTTCAACTACTTTATATCATATCACAAAGCCTTAGCAAAGACATTCATTAATTTTTTTTGTAGTGCTTTGTGCTTTATAAAACCTTCTACATACATAACCCAACTGTCACTCCTATTATTTTGGGAGCAGAGCAAGTCTAATTTTTCTTTTAAGGACCAGAGGAAAAATTCTCGTTAGTAAGGCTAAGTTTGAAGCCTTGAACCTTATGGTTTCAAATGCCATTCATTCACTGATCCATTCATTGATTCAGTCCACATGTGAGCATCTCTTTTGTAGCAGAAACTTCCCTGCATAATGAGAATAGAATGGAAAATATGACAAATCTTTGTCTCTATGGAGTTCTGATTTCTATTAGATGATATAAACAATAAACAAGTGAAATAAAAATAAATGCGAATGTCAGCTAAAGGTAAGTCAGGTCAATAAAAGTGAAAAAGAGAAAGCAATAGGTGCAGGGTAGAGGTTATTTTTTGATAAAGTACAGAGCAGGGGTCTTTAAAATTGTGACCTTTGAATGAAGTGAACAGCATGCTAGAAGAACAAGGAGAAACTTTCCTGGAAGGGGAAAGGCGAGGTCAAAAGTATGAGCTTGGTGTGCTGGAGAAAGGATGAGATGCCCAGGCGGAAGAACTGGGCTGGGTAGAAAGAGATAGGCTTGAAGAGATAGGGAAACTTTGGAACACTTATTGTAGGTGTTAGGATTTTCCTAAGATCTCACTGGACTGGAAGAAATAAGTCAAGTATGACAGTAGCAAGTCTTTGCAAATTCACTTTCATGATCAATTCATTCCTCTTCCTGTCCTTGATATAATATCTCTAAGCCACTTCCATTTTTATCAGTGCCTCTCAAATCCTTCAAGATCAGATGCACAATAGTTTCAACACTGTGATGACACAAATGTCTTTGTGTGGCCGTTTCATAAATTGTGTTACAGTTTGACTTTGTAGTTTCTGGTCCTGAGTGAACAGTTTTAAAGAGCAGAAAATAGTCACATGAATTTGACAAACTTATAGGTCTGCTAAGTTGGTAACTTGAAACAAAGGAGAATCTATGAAAATAGAGTCATTTATCAATGCCTGAGAAAAAGTATTAACAGTTGCAGCATAAGTTTTTATTGATTTATTAGAACTCAGGTATTCATGAAAAGTTGCTGGTGATAGCAACTTATTCTGCCAATGGGTGGAAGCCAGATAAGATGCTGATAATCAGAACTGTTAAATAGGACTAACATTTAACTGGCAAAGTTTTTCATTAGCCTGTTAAATATTTTTTCCTCTCTGTCATTTGTACAACAGCAACTATTCTAGTACTAAACACCCCTCCATCAGCTAGTTCTGATAGAATTACATGCACCAATAATGAGTATATCGAGTGATATTAAACAAATGTCAAAGCAGTTTTGCAGTCCAACCAGAAAGTTTTTAATGTCAGTGTTTTGTGAAGCCAGCTCTCAGCCCAGGTGCATGGAAGAGAAGCTAATAGACAATGTTCTCTGCTGTAAAACAGAACAATTTTTAAAAAGACAACAGTTGAAATGAAGGAGGAAATTTATTTTTCCCAACAAGCTATCATAAATTAAATGACATTAAAACTTTGCAGGTGGCTTCTTAGTTGATTATCACTAGTGCTGGGGATTGAACCCAGGGCCTTAGGCATGCTAAGCTCATACTCTACCACTGAGGTAAAGCTAAGTCCCTGCTATATTGTTTAAAAAGTTTGCTCTGAATATAGGAGCTATTGGTCCATTTAAATGTTTACTAAGGCAATATTACTCTTTAGGGACTATTTTTTTTGCAAAAAGTATCTTCAGAGGTACCTCAATCCCTAAATCCCCAAATATCTCTCTAGCCTATAATTTGCTTTGTACAAAGCAGTAAGTATAACAAAGCAGTGAGGATGTTTTGGAAAGATGTCCACCAGCTACCGGCTGTTCGTTTGCCCTTTCAGCCCTTCCATGTGAACCACTCAGCACAGTGTTGCTTCCTGCTGAGCACCTAAGCACAGGCTGCCGGGTTTCACAAGAGATGATAAGAAAAATACAAAGAATGTTGCTTCCCAGTGCCATCCAACAGAGAAATACTCTCTTACAACCATAAGTGTGTCCCAGTCCACTTTATTCACAGGACCTGACACTATGTGACCTCTTCCACAGAGTCAAAGTGACCATGAAAAGGAAACTGCTTTTTCAATCGATTCAGGACAACAGGGCGACCATGACAGCTCAACTAAAGACCCTCATGAAAGAGGACTTCCAGAACTGCTTCAGAAACTGGCAAGAATGTTGGGATAAGTGCGTCTGAAGTGAGGGGCAGGATTTTGAAAGAGATTAATGGCAATGTATCTTTTACTGGAATAAACTTTTAAAATTTAATATTCACCATACTTCTGAACCATGTCAGAAACTTTCTCCTGTCTCCTGGGTGCTGACGTAAGCTATACCATCCAGGCTTCCTGCCGTCAGAGGCAGCCGTGGGCCTGAGATCATTCCAGAGGTGACATGTGCTGCCGTTCCCTTTCTCTGTCCTGAAGAGTGCAGTGGAGAAGACCGTGGCAAGGCTGCAAGCAAAACCTGAGGTGAAAATGGTAGAGACCACTGTAGCCTGGTTCTCTGAGTTGACTGTGCATGGAACTGAGTTACAGTCTCAGCCTTGATCTCTTTCTCAGGAGAAAAGTACACTTATGCATTATCGCTTTGCTAATTCTCGAGAATTTGATTGTGTCTGTATCTTTGCTTGTGTTCTCTCTCTCACTCTCTCTCTCTTCCCTTCTGTCTCTCTCTCTCTGTGTTTCTCTATCACTCTCTCTCTTTGCTCAATCAGGAAAAATCAACATAAAAGATGTGGAACAAACACACATCAGAAAGTAGAATATGGAAAAATAATTCATAATAAATCAGAATATATTAATTCATTTTAATGCATTGATCATGCTTCAGAACAGGAAACTAATAGTGCAGAATTTGAAATAAACTATATGGGGCAATGATGGCTCGTGTTGTAGATCTACTTTTGATTAATGTGTCTCATAGACAATCAAAAGGTTATACTAATATCATGGAAACTTCCGATGACTGCCAAAATAGTAATGAAATAACATCTTGGAAAGGAAATGTAGGAATGGTACATTGCTAACTTTTGTTAATTAATTTGACAAAAGTCTGTGATTTTAGACTATTAAGTAGGATTTTACTTTGTTCTAGTTTTTAAGGTAATAGACCTACTTAGGGTAATAGATCAATGTTTCTCTTCTAAGTATTATGTCTGGTAGTCTTCAACTTCCCATTTTTTAAAAAACATCTTGCTTAGGGTTTAACATTATAAGCTGGTATTCTTTACATGTACATGTATGTTACAGAATCATTGTAGAGATTTTGGGAGGTAATCCTCTCAATTTTATAATTAATTTTAGGTACATTTTTACACTTGGCTATTACTCATTTTTTTTTATTTTACAAATATGGCTTTTCTAATTAATGTATATAAGCGACTTATGCAGACTTGGCACCTAAGGAATTCAGTCCTAGTGATGCATGCAAACATATAAATCATCCTTAAGAATAAGGTCACTCTAATAGTAGTCAGCTTTCTGGGATATGTTTCACATGATGCCACTTAAAATGTGCTTAAACACTGATGATTTTATAGAAAAAAGTCCGATTTCTTCAATAACGAATCAAAATAAGTAATGTGTCAAAACAAAAAGTCTCAAATAGGGGCTTTCTTCTGGGAATGACTACAATATTAGTCAGAGAAAACATGTTTGGACATTTCTAAACATAGAATTAAACACAGTCCCTAATTCACAGGAGGGAACAGAAATCCCAACATAGAAATCCAGGTACCAAAACAGGGGAATCAACCACTTGGAGACTGAAGCCATGGGAGCGGTTGGTAGGAAACATACACAGTGAGCTTTCTGTCCTGCCACTCACGCACAATAACAGAAATGGATTCCCACTGAATGTGTCCTCCTTGTGAAAAATAATGAAAGCTAGTAGTCTCTGCCCTCTGTGAGCACACACAAGACAAAGCACTGGGAATATATGTACCTGCCACGCAGAAGAACCCAATTTCTTAAAATTCATACCCACACCTGGGTACACTTCAGACTCCTCCCCTCTCTTGCAATCTTTTTAAGGGTCCACGAGTCGGACGAAGGGTAGAGGTGCTGACTTTCCCCATGGGAAACCGAATCGACAGAGTGAAATCAAAATCAGATTGTGAAAGTCACAGTAGCAGGATAGGACGCTGTAGTCCAGAATTTGAAAGCAATAACACAGGTTATAACAAAAGCATTTGAAGGAAGATATCAACACCTTACGCTATTGAATGTAGTAATAATGTGATTCGGATGGAAGGCTGTGTGTGATTGACCTTTCCTTGTGTTTCAGTAAATAGTCTTGATGGCACACAATCACATTCCAGAAGTGAGGTACAGAGGAATTATACTCACAGAGCCATTTATCTCCAGCTGAATTGAAGCCACTGACACAGTCAGTGATAAAAGAGATTAAAGTGATCTTGGATACAGATCTAACCTGTTCGTGATTAAGGATAAATAATATGAAGTCCAAACAAGGAAATGGACCTGCCCAAGGTCACCACAACCAGTTGTGGCAGAAATGATTGCAAATTTACCCTTATTCCAGTGGTCTTTCCTCCAGATCTCACCTGCATCTCCTGAGCTCACCTCAAATACAGGATCAGGGAATTTAAGAAGGCTTGTATTTTTCACATTGCTCTAGATATTGTCATTTTAACAGGAATAATAAAAGAATAATGGCTACTAGAGGTTTTTGGGCATCTACCATGTAATCTGATAGCTCTGTAACAACTCCAACTTGTTTTGTAATCTTATGATAACCCCATTTTTTATATGATGTAACTTGTGGCTCAGGAGATTAAATAACTTGTGCAACATCACAGGGCAGAGCTGAGATTTATATATAAATTTATCTGCATCCTAAATTCATGCTCCTTATACTATATATCATTGTTTTTTGAAAAAAATATATATATTGAGTCAGGCTAAGAAATCCAAAGCAGAGCTTATAACTGAAAGCTTGGCTAATCCTTCCAGAATCTGCTGGTTAGCCATTAAACTCTGATCAAAAAGGAATTCTTCTGATCAAGATTATTAAAGATCAGATTTCTAAAATGGCCTTCCCAATAGGAAACATTAACAGTTTTACATACAAAGAAGAACTTCATTCACTTTTGTTTTTCTTCAAATGCTGATAGAACAGTAGTCTGTGAGAGAAAGACTGGTAAAAATCACCACAGGCTGGTGATTGCCCGATCCTGGCTGCCATGGATTATGTCAGCTTTGCAGATGGTGGTTAGAAAAATAACCCTATGTCTACATGAGATCAAAACATGCAGGCGGAATTTAACCCAGATGCTTGGCACTAAAGAGACACAACCTATGTCATAGCTTCCATTTTCTGCTGGGAGACAGCAGGGGAAGGGTGTGACCGGCCCCAGTTGTGGAAGGAGTAATATTTCCAGGCAAGCTTGCCCTGCGCTGTAGGTTTCTTCCTCTCTCCTCTGTTAAAATTCCTAAAAATGCATCAGACCTCGTGAGTTTCAGACAGACACACTCTGCTAGGAGTTGAAGGAAGATTTGCACATTTCCTCTCTGACATGTGGACAAGCAGACGCTCCATCACAGGGCTGCGGCTGCTCACTGGCTTTCTTTGTCTTCATTCACACATAAGTTCTTGCCAAATTCCCACTGAAAATGCCACTGCAGAGCCTGAAAAGTTTTTGGACTGGCTCTCATGGCTTTCAATCTTCTCGACAGAAAGAGAAAACTTTAGTCTCACTTCCAAAAAAAAAAAAAAAAAAAAAAAAAAAAAAAAAAAGAAAAAAAAGAAGACAAGGTTCTCGTCAGTCCAAGCAACACGAAAGCACTTAGAGATAATGGGTTAAGTGTAACTGAATCAGAAACATACCGATTTGGCAGGAATCTCATTCACAAAATGTTGGAGTGGTTGTAGGTGATGCCAAGTTAAACAGGATGATGGACTCAACACAATACATGTTTGCAACACTCATGGGTCGTTGGTTCAAGGCCACCCACTTCCAGGTGGCGGGAAGCAACAGCAGCTGCCCCATCTCTGAAAGAGTCAGAGGGACTTCCTGCCCCTATGGCCAGACATCCTGGGCCACGAAAGAGGCAAAGAAGTTGTGCTTATCCTTGGTGTTCCATAATCCGGGAAGGAAGCAATGTTTGCCTCTCTATTGGAGAGCTGGGATATCTCTTTCTTGGCCTCCATTTCATTTGTGATTCTTGAGATAAACCAAGGAGTAGGTGGGCAGTAAAAATATCTCATGCATCCTTTTATGGGGTAACCAGTGGCCAGGACCATCAGCAGGGGGATGTTGGGAGGAGTGTTGGGGACACACCCAGATATCTCAGAGCCATTTGACATACATGTGACATCTTCATTCAAGATGTTATGGATTAGAAACTGGTGGTCAACTTAATACCAGCTGAATTAAGTCAGCATGGTGCTGAGCGTAGATGGCCCACCTGAGGAAAGTTGCCAGCATGAAAGGAGACATGGAGAGGAAGAGTAGGGTATTGTAGGTTCTCCTAACCATTGTTGTTCGGAGATGTTGATTCTCCTAGAGAAGCTTGTCTTGCTGGCTTCCCCGATAAGAATTCAGCCATTATCATCGGAGGAGCTCGGGACCTTGTCACTGAGAATGGTTGCAGTTCACTTTGGGGGAGCTCTGGTCTTTACATTGGGCATCGCTTCCTGGCTCCGCAGAGGAAGATGTGTGCTGCTTAATCTCCAGGAGAAGCTTGTCACGCTGGCTTCCTGTCATGTAATCAACTGCTCTCATCGTCGGAGGAACTCAGGACCTTGTTGTCCCTGAGGATGGCTGTGGCACTTTTCAGGGGAGCCCTGGTCCTTATTTTGAGCGTTACTTCTTGGCTCTAGTGTAGAACCCTCAGCCTACTGGCACAGATCCTTCACCCCGCTGGTGCACTTTCTAGCTTCCACCGCTAACCTTTGAGCCTTCCCAGCGCAGATCCATAAAACACACGTGCATGAGTCATTATTGTGGCTTCTAGACCCCCAGTTGGGTTCATGGGGGGGCATTGTCATGGGCTCTAAGTCTTCAGCTGGACTCATGCAGGACATTGCTGTGGGATCCAGGCCCTTGGCTGGATTTTCTAGGTCTTTAGTGTTGTGGACAGATTTCCTGCACTTTCTTGTATTTAACTCTGGCTGGCCATCATAAAGTAATATTGTAAATCCTGTATGTAATTGTTCTCCTTGCAATCCCTGACTACAACACAAGACCTGGATATTTTCCTTTGCCCCTTGCTAAGTGCCTTTCTGGCTGCAATTTCATATAACCTGCTGCTTTATTCCAAGACCAGGCATCACCAATGCGATCCAAGGACCTTGGTACTGTGGTGTCTTCCCACCGATGGTGTCCAAGCCGCAGGTGCCTGGCCAGCCCAGCGGCTCAGGCTGCACATCTCCGTCTCACGGAGAGGCCGTCCTTCAAACGTCTTCCAGTGTTTAAATTCAAAATAGCTGCATTCATGTAAAGTGATTTTTTAAATTATGGTTTTAATTTTGAGTTAAAATTATGAATATAATTTAAGTGAGTGATAAATACAGTAATAGTGGATGCTAATTATTTAATTCTAATTGAGTAAATAATATCCATAGCTAATATTCTATTTCAATACTTCCCATACCTCATTCACTCTTCACAAGACCCCATATCATTTAAGAGATGAAGAAATCAGAACACAAAGAAGTGGAGTTACCTGTGCAAGTCATTGGCTGGAAAGGAGCAAAGGCAAATCTCCAGCCCAGGCGGTCTAGAGTCGGAGCATTTTCTGCTCATAACTTAGTATCCAGCCCTGGGGTGGGGATAGAACAATTGAAAGCAGAATGTATGTTGATGAAACAATAAGATTTTTTTTTTTTAATTACAAAATGAGCAAGAATTTTTTGTTTGTTTGTTTGTTTGGTCTTTTTGAGACAGGGTTTCACTATGTAGTTTAGACTGGCCTTGAACTCACTTTGTAGCCCAGGCTGGCCTCGAACAGAAAACAATCCTCCTGCCTTAGCCTCCCAAGTGCTGGGATTGCAGGTGAGCATCACCATGCCCTGGGCAAGGATTCTACTTAAAGTTCAAATCATCTCTTTTAAATTAGTCGCCTGTGGAAAAAAATACATTTAGGATAATGAAGCCCCACTCATTCAAAACGTGTGTCCCAACCCCGGCACTGCCACTACAGCTGGCTCATAAGTCACATAGGACAATCGGCATCCCCAGAGTCTCTCTTTATGCTTCACTCGAAGCCCTCACACTCTTCTAAGCACCAAGTGACTCATAGATCGGGGTTCCAAATGACACCTATTTCCCAAACTCAAATCTGTGTTCAAAAGTCACAGATTTATCATCAATCATAATGGATATTCTAAAGCCAGGTGTCGTGATGCAGGCCTGTAGACCCAGCACTCCAGGAGGCTGAGGCAGAACAATCTTAATGGATAGTTAAAAAAAAAAAAAAGAATATGCCAGGCTGCAGGGTGTAAGAATAGGCCCCCAGATATTTTTGCCTGGCAATGGCATCTGTCTAGCACAGGTGCACTACAGTGAGAGCGCGCCTCGGAAGTAAGGGCTCTCACTTAGATGTCCAGGTAAAGAATCATTTCTTCCTTTTCCATGAAAAGAATCATTTCTGTAGATTTATAGGTAAATATCCTTTATAGGTATGTCTTGGGACTTTGTAGTCTCACCGAGGAGGAAATATTAGCAATGAACAAGTAGCCGGGGAGTCATGCATGGAGGGTGAAATTCAAGGGTCAACATATATGGTGTAAACAAAAGGACTATGGAAATTCAAGATGGGGAAAGAGAATGTAAGCAGTCTCAACAAAGCCTGGTAGGGTGGTGAAACTACAATGTCAGCACTCTGGGAGGCTGAGGCAGGAAGATTGTTTTGTGTTCGAATTAGCAACTTGGTAAGACCCTGTCTCAAAACTAGAAAAAAATTTAAAATGGGCTGGGACCAGAGCTCAGTGTTTAAGGTCTGGGTTCAAACCACCACAAAACAAATGAAAACAAAACAAAATGTCATCAAACACTAAGTCAGAAAGTCTTCAGGGAAGAGGTAGCTTTTGACATGGGCCTCAGTGAAGAGAAAATTTGGGGGCATCATTTTAATAACTGTGCTAGGAACTGTGAAGATGGGGAATGAATGGTAAGGACTTCATGAGTGACTTCATTCCTGGAAGTCCCGTGATCGCAGAACAGTAAGAGGCAAGGTTGTGTTAGTCTCCCAGTCCCTAATCAGTCCGAACACTATGTTACATTTCTCTGCCCTGACATAAGGAAAAGAGAATAAACAAGCCTGAGGAAAAAAAATGGAATTTTTCAGAAAGCATTTAGGAAACTTCTGTGAACTTGCTATTTAGAATGTGGACCATACAAGGGAGGCACAGGACTTAAAAAAATTATTCTGGGCAACCCACATTGTACTGGAGAAGGGTTGCCGGAGTTGCTACTTTAAAAGATGTGGATGGCAAAGTCACCTTTCAAAACACCTAAATAGTAGACACAATTAAATATGTGTGATAAGAGTGGACATTTCTTGCCAGAGGCAGAACTAGGGTATCAGGTCCTATAACGTCTAAGTTAATTCATAGTAACAGCAACATAATTCTCTTAATTATTAATTTCCTAGTTGTCACTGATATAAAAATTCGTAGAGATCATTTATAACTAACTCAGCTACACACCAGGAGATTCCACACCAAAGACTGAATTGCTTACTCTAATGTGTGTGTGTGTGTGTGTGTGTGTGTGTATTACCCTAATATACATATATATTGTGAACCTATATAGGTAACTGTCTCTTTCTCTATATCTATATCTATATCTATATCTTACTCTACTATATATATATATATATATATATATAGAGAGAGAGAGAGAGAGAGAGAGAAGAGCTTGATGTACAAATCTCTTAGCGTTTTAACTTGCCAGTCCCACTGTGTGTATATATATATATATATATGTATATATATATATATATATATAATATATACAGTTCAGATGGTTAAAGAGTTTAAAGATTAACTGACTCAGTTTTGAAGACCTTTATGTATTTTTTCATTCCTTCAGGCATGCTTTTTTAAGCAGAATTAGATTTGGTTATAAAATATAATCAGACTATTTGATCATGAAGTCTTTCTCATTCCCTCTTTCATTCCTTCTTCTCATTCATTCCATCTTCAGTCTTTTCCCTTTCCTTCTCTTCCTGCATCCCTCTCTCTTTCCTGTAAAGACATCACCAAATCATAAATGCTAAAAGCTAACTAATTAGGAGATTGTGTATAACCCAACGGAACTACAGTGAGGGTTATCTTAGTACGGTCCCACTGTCCAGGCTACGCTGAAAGCGAGGTCAGGATTCATAAATAGCCATTCAGCAGTTGATGCCTTGAAGTCACCAAAGAAAAGGTGGATGAAAGAACTGTTCGCAGAAGCGCTCTGTCAGTCTGGCATCTTTTGTACTGTTGCACACAAGAGTCACAATAAAACCCTCCACGATAAGGAGAATTTCAAGGAATTCAAAGCATGGCTATAATTGTAAGTCAAAACTATTCATTAAGTCCCTACTCTGTATAAGGCCAGTTGAGGGGGATATGAAGGCTTTAGTTGTGTCCTACAAGCTGTTTAGACAGCGCTAGGTGAATGAGGTATGAAACTAGTCCACATTCAGTGGTTAAAATGCTAGCTACATAGATCACAGGATCGTTGGCATGCCTGGGACCTTTGTCCTTGTAGGTCTCTGCTTGGGGAGATAGGATCCAACCCTAGATGAAATTTATTTTTTATTAGCTTTTTTTTCCCAGGATTATACTTTTCCCTTCTAATTCACATGATGGTGGTCACAGCCTCCTGGGACCTGTCACAGCAGGGAGGCCAGTAAATCAGTTGCTGTATTCTGAGAGGATCATGTGGGGACCGATGTCACCTGTCAATCCCAAACTGGAGCCACTGTCATGGAAACATGAAGGTGATGTCAACCAGACAGTCCTGCCAGAACTGACAGACCTAGGAGAGGACTACCCTTCATCTGCTGTTCTCCTGTGGACATAATAAAGATGCAGGGTGAAAAGATCACCCCACATCCCGAAGTGTTTATTGACACCGATTTGCTTTAGAAAGCAAGGCTGGTAACACCCATGCCAATGCCCTTTGTTAGACTCAGGGGGGGAGAGAAAAGCTCTCTTCAGGGTGAAGGATAAGTACTTGGATGCCCCAGGTATGTTTCTCATCTCATTCTTTTCCATTCCACCTTCACTCAGGCTTTAGGAAAGCTCCCAACCACTGGCCATTTTCCCTCTTGAATTTATCCTGGACAGTTTTGATTGCTGTCTAGCACAGAGGTCAGAGGTGTGGAACTGGTCAAGCAGCTTGGCCTGCCAGTGTGTTTTAGTGTGGCTTCCTCTGCTCTCCCCTGCTAGGCCTACCTGAAATCACTTCATGCTATTATACATTCTGTTCCCCCAGGATGTGTTTATGAGTCTGTGCTAAGAACCAGGATAGGATTAGGGTATCTATGGACAGCAGAGAATCTAAATCAGAGTTGGAATGGGTGTTTCTCTGGGTGACTGACTCACGTTCTCTCTTATAGAGATAGAACCCTTAGGCCAACATTGGAAACTTGTGTAGGGCTACTTTCATATGTTAATCTGATGGGGACAATCACCAAGACCAACCATGGGAGTGGCAGGTTAAAATGCTAAGACTTTCATACATCAAATCTGTCCTTCCCTGTATCTCATTCCTACAGGAGGAATAAGAAATTAATTGGAGCAGTTGGCACAATGGAAACATTGCAAGGTTAAAATGTGAGCATGCAATTATCAGACCAGGCAACCCAGTGGCTTGCTAAAGACTTCACAAATACATAACTAGGTCAGGGTCATTTAGCCCCTGGACTCTATTTATAATTCACTTAATATTGTGTGTATGTCTGTAGGATCATGAACAGAAGGCGAGTGGTGATTATATATTGTGTGTAAATTATGTCTGTGAGAATCGAGCGCCATGTCTCACTTTGCGGTTTACTTTCTTCTCAACACTTCTTTTGATCACATAGAACTATAAGCAGAAAACATCCAACCAGCTTTTGCTGCTGACCTCTTGGACAGAGCTCCAAGTGTGCTTACTAGACAAGCATTCCACTGATAGTCCAGCTGTGCTTGGTTATGGTGGATATTCAAAAAATGCTAATTTAGTAAAATACATAAGCCAGAAACACACGTCTTGAGATGTTAGAGGACACACAGATGCTACAAAGGTTGAGAGGAGAGCAATTTGTCTCAAGTCTTTCTGAACATAGTGCTAGTAATTACCCTTAACCAATATAGGGCAAGCAGATTTGGATGCGTGAAGATAGAAGCAAATTATTCCAGGGTTTGTACTGCCAGGCATCTATGCAGAGTTGAGTTGTGGGAAAACGAGGTTATCAGTGAATGAGAGAAACAATGGGGAATGAAGTGGTAAAGTATAAACCTAAAGGGAGGATAACGTATCTGAACTTTAACGTGAAAGCTATGAAGAGTCATGAAGATTTCTAAGCAGGGAACAAACAAGAGCAACATCATGATTCAGGAAAATTTATACGGAAGCAGATCATGAGTTGAATTGGAGAAGGAAATTATTTCTTTTGATTACTGAAAATCAGAGTGACTCTTCACACACAAATAGTATGCAAACATCACATGGCCTTTGCCATATTTTCATAGGTACCAGCAAAAATTAAAGTAAGTGGTCCAAATGTGCATGTGCTTACATATAGG